>SPJY01037268.1:3391040-3479834 GCA_005191435.1 Raddia distichophylla | reverse complement strand
TAGTTGTTGTTCTCATTGTTTCATTAGGCAATTTTAATTGTTTCAGTATGTCGAGTTCATTGTTTCAGTGTACCAAATTCATTGTTTCGATAGTCAATTTTCATTGTTTTAGTAGGCATTTCTCATTGTTTCAATAGGCAATTTTTATTGTTTCAGTAGATGTTGTTCGTTGTTTCAGTGGTCGCTTCTTATTGTTTCAGTAGCTGTTGTTCTCATTGTTTCATTAGGCAATTTTAATTGTTTCAGTAGGTCGAGTTCATTGTTTCAGTGTACCAAATTCATTGTTTCGATAGTCATTTTTCATTGTTTCAGTAGGCATTTCTCATTGTTTCAATAGGTCAAGTTCATTGTTTCAGTGCATTGTTTCGATAGTCATTTTCTCATTGTTTCGATAGTCATTTTCCATTGTTTCAGTAGGCATTTCTCATTGTTTCAATAGGTCAAGTTCATTGTTTCAGTGCATTGTTTCGATAGTTATTTTCTCATTGTTTCGATAGTTGTTTTCTTATTGTTTCGATAGTCGTTTTTCATTGTTTTAGTACGCATTTCTCATTGTTTCAGTAGGTTGAGTTCATTGTTTCAGTGTGCCAAGTTCATTGTTTCGATAGTCATTTTCCATTGTTTCATTAGGCATTTCTCATTGTTTCAATAGGTCAGGTTCATTGTTTCAGTGTGTCAAGTTCGTTGTTTCGATAGTCATTTTTCATTGTTTCATTGGTGATTGATCATCTCTCTTATGGCCTCTTCCTTCCTCTTTCTCTCACTTATGCAGTTTCCCTCTATCCTTTTTCTCCCCATGACTGCGGCAGGATTCGCAGGCATGCTGCGTCGGCCTTCTATTTGGGGAAGAACAGACGTGAATAAACAGCGGAGAGAAGTTTTGTTCCATGCGGGGTCGAGTTTGTTCTAGCAGGATTTGACGTGGGCTGTTGGTGGGCCGTTCAGGCCGGGGCGGCGTCCGACGGAAATTTATTCTGTCGGACGTCCGACCCCAAGTCCGAGCCAAATACATTTTATTGTTTTCGTATCTCTTGTAAAAGCTCAACATATTCGACCAAAACCAAAACGAACTGGCGTACATGCAGCGAGGGACTGAGGGACCGCGGGCGCTCTTTGATTCTGGATTCTGGGTTTTTGATTGATTTGAAAATTAAGTATTGTTTTTGTAGAGATCTTTTAGCATGATGTTTTGTAATAACTTTTAAAAGTTATTTTTATAACATTTTTTTATAAAGATTTTAGTTTCTTACCGTGCCTTTTGCGCTTAGCATTTTCAATTAAAACCAAAGCGAACTGGTTCCCTGTATCGTTGCAGCACGATCGATTACAGTAGACCCATGCACCGCGTCGCACAAACACACACACACGTATAGAGTCCTGAAAGCTCTGAACCGTACGTGTGCAATTTATGACGCGATGCGTCATGGATGGATGCAAGCCAGCTGCTGATTCGAGTTCGAGGGGGGTACTGTGAGTGTGTACGTGCGTGTGTATCCCCAAGAGCTTTGGTACGTGTGCATTTTTTGTGGCGGATCGATCGATCTGGGCATGCATGCATGCAGGGACGTACACGTACGGCACGTGCAGGAGGCGGGCGCGCAGATCGATCGAAACCATGCGTGATGCATGCATGCACGGAGGTCGGAGGAGCGCGAGCGCGCGCATCCATGCACGAGACGGCGTACGTACGTGCCGGACATACGTATGCGTAGGCGTATCCATCGACGCCCTGCAGGCTGAGCACTCAAAACAATCCACTCCATGCATGTATATATATATGTCTTGAATTGACCGATCCAGATCAATCGATTTGATATGCAACTCCATGCCACTGGGTTCAACTCACGTGAACCCATGCATATTTGAAACCATTTCCACAACTATATTTGAAACCACACAAAACAAATTCCTATCTAATTAAACACTTCGAAATCCCCTAGATTCAACGTCAAATGGAGGGGCACTAGCAAGGGGACATGCAAGAACAGATGAATTCAAGTCAATTTGGGAGATCACAGATTTGCGGTGCGATGGCCACTGGTGTCGCCCCACACACGCTTCCCGTCGATCGAACAGGTTGCACTCCTCTTCCACCACGCATTCGCCGCTAGCTGGTGCGGTATAAATGGCTACCAATGCGCTTCAGCGCTGTGCATAGCGCGGAGCCGACGGCTACAGAGTAGGGAAGCGAGAGATGCGGCGGCCGGAGCGGGAGACGCGGTGGCCGGCGGTGATCGGTGAGAGGAGGGAGTCGTTACGATGAAAACCTACGGAGTCACATGAATTGGATCGTGGTGGAGTAACATGGTGGCGCAAAACCCGATTGGAGCGTGGAAACCATTTCAACCCATGGCCAAAAACCGAGAGGACCTGAATATTCTCAGCCCACACCAATTCGAACCAAACCGATGTAAATAGAGCTCCCAGGACGTCGACCCAGACCAACAAACAGTATTTACGTTAGACTAAAAGCCGACATAAGTACGTCAGATTCATGTAGTGCTTCCAGAAGAAGGAACTCGCATCGAACCAATCTACCGCAAGGCCTGAATTAATCCATTTCAACCCACCCAAAAGCATTCCGAGAGGCCAATCCATTAAAATCATCTGAACCGCAATTCACTATCAGACCTATTTACACCGTCTTTTTGTAAGATTCCTTCTAAATCATGGGCAACCTAGCCCAACTTGGGATTTGGAAGGAAAAAAAATAAACCTAGCGCAAATTCAGGCTTATGGCTTTCAGGTCGGGTTTAGGCCTGTTTTATTAAAAAAAAAAAAAAGTTAAACCAGGCGGGCTCGATGTTGCCTAAAAAACACTGTTTTAATCCAAGCCCGATACAACCTTTAACATATGTCTAATTAATTCATTTTTTCAGCAGTTTCTCTATCTAGCGCTACAATGTTTTTGAGGACCATGCACATAGTTGATTTTAGGGTCTAGAATTATATACAATGTTATTCTCATCCGTGAACTATGCCATCACTATATATTCATCAACTTTTCAATCATCACCTATTTCTATCTTTTATAGTTTAACCTGTATCCTAATGATACAATGTTGGACATCACAAAATAGGCAACGAATAAAAATATATAGCTTAGCTTGCAGTACGAGTACAAAATATATATACGTGATCGACCAGTGACCGATCGATCCATAGACTTCAATTCTGTATATGAGTGTGTATATATCAATTCTACACGTACGTACTTGTGTGAGTAACGGAATGGCGCGGCATGCTATGAGTATATATATATACACTATCAAAATTCAAGGTATATACATCGGTCGATCCGTGTAAACCTACGCGCGTAAATATTTTATTTATATACGTCGGCTCTGGACCAACGGAAATAAAGTTTTTATATATATTGACGCAAACGGTTAGAATTTGTTAGTGATATATAGTACTCCGTATATAAGTACCTGTCCAGCTGTCCTCAACAAATTGAGATCTCGCGATCGATGGGTGCATTATGCATAGGTACGTACTACGTATACGTATACGTACATTCCGTTACGTTTCGTGTACGTGCGTCGTGCGTACGCGCACGCTCCGTTTATGCGTACGTACGTGCGAGCCGCGTGACGGAGCTAAGGTAGCATGCGTGCATGCATGCACGCACGCACGCACGTACGCACGTACGGCCGGGGATGGAATATTATATACGTGTGCATGCACGCACAGCGCGTTTTCTTGAACCTGGTGCAGTGGCTAGCGTGCGTGCGTACGTGCGTTTGCATGCGTACGTACGGCCAGGGTTGACCTGTCTCGTCTCATAACTCCATACTACATGCGTATCCATCCATATATGTGCACTAGTATACGCATATCTATCGTGGTCGTGGAGCAGTACGTACGTGCTGCGTGCTGCATGCGTAGCAAGTAGGAACTCTTTGGCACTACTGGAGTGTACTCCTGTACTCAGATCCAGCAAATGATACTGGCATATACTCCCTCCGTATCGAAATGTTTGTCACTTTTGACTTTTAAATAAATATTTGACCATTCGTCTTATTCAAAAAAATTATGTAAATGTTATTTATTTTATTGTGACTTGTTTTATCACTAAATATATTTTAAGTATGACTTATTTTTTTTTTTACATATTTGTGCTAATTTTTTGAATAAGACGAATGGTCAAACGTTTGTTCAAAAGTCAAAAGTGACAAACATTTTGACACGGAGGGAGTATATATATACTGGATATACAAGTTTCTTTTAATTACAAACGGAGTAAACTCTACCATATATGGCCCACAAAAGTCATCATCAACATACCATATACTCCCTCCGTTACAAAATATAAGACGTATTTTGACTACACAAAAGTCTTTAGAGGTAGAGTTTGACTGTTAGATTCCTCTCTTATAAATTATGAATTGTTACAATATAATATTGTATCATCTATATATATATATATATACTGGATATAAAATTTTCTTTTAATTACGGACTGAGTAAATTCTACCATATACGGCCCAAAAAAGTCATCAACATACAATATATATGTTATCTCCTAAAAACAGAAAAAACATGACGAAGGATTAATGCTGATATATTGGGAACTACAGATCATGGAGTATTATTTTAGAACATGTTTTTAGAGTGTTGAGCCGAATGAATAAATTGTCTAGGCTAAAGTTAGTTGATTGTTAAGCTGGACTCTGAGAGTTCCTTGAATTTTTTTGTCGAAGCTTGTCCGCTTCATTATTTATGCTATTTTTTAAAAGTCTTTAGAGATGATTTGATGATAATACAAGAGGCGAACTGAAAAAGATCAAATCATTTTATTTTCAATTAAATTTAATCTACTTTAGACATGCCCACGATCTTTCAGCCATGATTAATTGTAGAACGTCATAGCCAAAACCTCAAACAAGCAGCATGCCTAATACTTAGTAGTACTAGCGTACAACCATTCTGCACACGCATGGCTAATACAGCACAACAATTAATTTTGTAAAAAACATTGCATACCGTGTGAACAAATTAAACATATATATAATTGAACTTAATTAGACTCTTTCTTTGTCATATAATTATAGCAATGTTCGCCGTTAACCAGCATGCCTTGTAGAAAGAAAGAAAAAAGTCACGTGTTCGAGTTTTACGTACGATCATGAGCAACGATGAGAGAAGGTTGATTCATTTTGGGCTAACATCCCTGGGCCCAGTAAAGAGGCCAGGCTTTAGACTAGTTTACACGATGGGAATGGGCTGGATATAGCTGTGTTTCAGCTCTGGGCCTGAGAGAAAAAAAAATTTATGTATTTTTTTATTCTTTTATGTAAAATTGCATCCCGATTTCGATTTTAGACACAAATAGGCACCGGTCGTTCGTTGAAATCACGACCAGGTAGCAGTCGGATTTTGAAGAAACGACCGATCTGTAGAACCCGAGCACGGAGGAGACAGTTGTCGCTGGCTTCCTATCGAGCTTTGGAAGCTCGACAGAAGCCTGTCGCGCGATGAAAGCTCGACAGGAGCCTGTCACTAGATCAAAGCACGACAGAACCAGTCGTGGCTCCAAAGCGCGAGTAGTTGTATTTTTGCATATTTGTGTATATGGGGTGGTATTATTACCTAGGGTTTAGCTATGGGGAATAATATAGATATAGAAGTTATTATCCTTGTAAGGTAGATAAATAAGCTATCTCCGGTCTACTTTAAAGTCATGGAAAAGATGAAAATAATTTTAAGTAATAATAATCTATTTTTTGTTTAAGTTTTGAAGTCTCTTGGCATGAAACTATTTTTTTTCAATTTTTTTCAGATTTTTAACCGGCTAGCTCCGCGAAAGATTGGACATGTGTAATAGAATATAAGATTAGATATTTAATTGAATGCACAAGTTATTCCAAAAGTATTGACATAGGAAAAATCGTCTTTAATTCTTACCATTAAACGTAATTAGAAAATATTAACTTTAAACCTTTACCGATTAAATTGAGAACATTACAGTTGTTTGATTACTTCACGTTACATATTGGCAGAGTCATGAAGTGTCAGGTCTTGTTGGCAGAGTAAAGATTCATCACTGCGCATAGACGTGCCATGTAGGGATGGCAATGGGGACCCGATCCCCGATCCCCGGCGGGGAATTCCCCTATTAGGGGACGGGTATGGGGGCCATTGCTCCCCCACGGGGATAAAAACGGGGAAAATTCATCCCCATCGGGTATCGCGGGGACGGGGACGGGGAAATATTTTCCCCACAGGGACCCGGCCCAATACCCGATTATAGCTTATGTGCTTGATTTAGCCCACTTGTTCAAAGGAACAATCAGGCCCAATAATACCCGGCCCAATACCTTGCTGGCTTGCTAGTTTCTCCAGGTTCCCGTCATCCCGTGCAAAGAGAGCAGGACTGGCTTGCTAGTTTCTCCAGGCGACGACGGCAACGGCGCGAGGCCTGGCGGCGAGGCCAGGCCGGGACGGCGACGGCACGAGGCCAGGCGACGACGACGGCGAGGCCATGCGACGGCGGCGAGACCAGGCAGGGACGGCGACGGCGCGAGGCCAGGCTCTCTTGCCGGGTTTGCGGCCCCGTCGGATCCCCGTTCCCCGAACGGGGACGGGGACGGGAGAAATTGACCCTCGAAACCGGGGACGGGGACGGGGAGCGGGGAATGTATTGTGTATCGGGGCCGGGTACGGGGGAGCACTCCCGCCGGGGATGCCCCCGTTGCCATCCCTAGTGCCATGGTAACTGTCATAATGCCTCAGGTACAAATTCACAACGGATAGGGACATAAACGTGCCAGCAGCAGTACAAAGATGACACAAAGATGGTACATACAAAATCACTGCCGTCCTCGCACTTGCCTCGTTCCCTCCATGTCTTCGTTGAGTTGATCGGTATTAGCTCCCAGTAGAACCCTTGCGAGGCACGACTTACTACTGCTTGAATAACTAGCCGGAATCTCTCCGTCTCCAAATTGAACACCTTCAGCAACCATCCATAAAATCCCACCATAAGACCTTTCCGACGCTCTTTTAATGCCACGTTGTACATGAGGGAAGTTTGATAAATCTGCTCCATTAGGACTAAGCATAATCTCGCCAACCCCATAATATATCTGAAAATATATTGTCTCTATCACGTCACCTATATTGACCACATGACACATTTCTCTCAGTTCAACGAATGAGCAGAAGTAATAATTTTATAAATATTTCCACCATTTTTTGAACCATTCCATAAAATTATTCAATCTACAATCGTTCCAACTAAACCATAAATAACCAAATATTCAATCTACAATCGTCACTCCTACTGGTTCCAAAACAATCGTCACTCCTACTGGCTAACATTATGCCTAACTTATTTGGCACCGGTGGTTTTGCACAGACGGTGTTCAAACATGCGCTCCGTTCAAATATTTTCTTCCACATTCAGCACTTACAAACATATATGGCTAGGCTATCAAGTTTTCAACGTTTCATTCATTCAAAGTTTAACAAAATTTCATATAGAATCAAATTTAGCCGGTCAAAAGTTCACAAACTCTTACCAATATACTCTTCAATCAATATATATCACTAAAACTAACTAATACCTACTAATTTTAACAAGAATTAGGAAGAGAGATTACCTCAAAATCTCCTGCGGAGTCGCCTCTCGCCGCCTCTCTCGGTCCTGCGTGAGTGAGAGTGAGAGAGAGAGAGAGAGAGAGAGAGAGAGTGAAAGTTAGTTGGACCCGTGCTGTGGTGGGCAATAATGGAGACCGGTCGTGCTTTCAGCGCGCGAGAGGGCCTGTCGTGCTCTCAAGGCGCGACCGGCTCCTGTCGCCTGCCACCTTTCCCTGCTCACAGCCCCGCCCGAGGGAATCAAATTCCCTGCCCCTAGTCGCCCTTTGGTTCCACGATAAGTTGTAATTGGGTTTTGAATTTTCGAAACGACGCGGAGCGGCTGCAGCCCACCTGTAGGTGGGCCCTGTCGTGCTTTCAAATTCCGACTGGACGCGATCGCAAATTCGTTGCTCGACAGCCGCATATTTCTGTCTAAATTCCAAATCGGGATACAAATTTGCATAAAAGAATAAAAAATATAAAAAATTCTACATTTCAGCTTAGTGTAGTGTAGCGTAGCATAGCGTTTCAGCAAAATTTATCTTTTTTATATAGCCTATTTGGTGTAATAATTTGCAATGATTTTTCTCAGGCTTTAGTAGTTCTCATAAAGATGCTAAAACTATTTTTAAATTATTTTTTAATAATATTTGAACCACTTTTAAATATTTTTAAATTTTATTAAAACGCTACGTTAAGCTGAAATGTACAAGACCCTAGTGTCGTCACGTTGCTCTTTACACAGACAAAACTACTATTTTTTGGACAGGACAACATACATAGCACTAGTGTACTGAAAAATATGAATGAAATTATTAACAGCAGTTCGACTTGAGCTCAACGTTAGAGGGAGCTTTCGTGATCGCATATGCCATTGAACAATTTGTTGTTCAACAGGTGAGCAGCCAGTACTTAATAAAAACTGAAGAACCACGGTTTTTTTTTTTAAAAAAAAGAGAGCTTAAACTTCTCTGCCTTGGAATGGGTTGGTCGATGTGAACTACGAGCTCCACTTTAGAGTGGATCTGCCGATCGAGCTCATGCTATTTGATGTCAGATGCTTCTTTTGGAGCGAGGCCGGAGTGACATCTATGGTGTATGCTTGAACACGATCTGCTCTAACCTGTATCACACGAAATAGTCCATCCAAAAACAACACCTACCATGCTCACCTGGATGTTAGTCCATTTACATCATGGTTTACTCATTACATGCAGCCAAAATATTGCCCACACAAAAACCAATAAAAAATGCCTACACGTAGCACCAATCTATTTTATTTTTAATGATTTTGCTGTAGCTTTGATGAAAAAGCTATCAACACAAAAAAAAGTTGTCTCAAAATTGGCCTCCAGATATGTGAAAAACCACATATGGGCAACCCTGACTGGACTGGGTCCGATGGCTCCAGCCTCCAGGCAAGCACAAAAATGACGGATATCAGTGGACACCTGATTGGGATTGGTTTGGTGCAACTCCAAACAGTTCGAAACACATTGCATGCCTCCAAACTCGGTCCAATGGGCTCTATAGTGAACACGAAACGCTTGTGAGCCTCCGTACTTGGTTCAGTAGCTATAAACCGGGTCCTGTAAACTCGATTTCGCCTTGAACAATTCAAAACCTCATTTAATTCAACTTTCTAACCAAATTCTCAATAAGAGACATGAAATACTCATCATAAAAATGGATTGGCCACCACATTGTCTCGCACAAAGTGTCTACGTGAAGTCCTAACAAACAGGTCAGCAGCATCTGGTAATCTATAGACATAAACCTGACACAAATGCGACCGCTTCACTTATCATATATAGTAGATAGCAACACTATAAATCTGGATCACCAGGCATTAGCATCAGTACATCACAAACAAAATAATAAAAAGAAATGTACATCACAAACAAATGGTGTTGAATAACAAATGCATGCTGATTCATCAATTGAAAACCGGTCATTATCAGAGACACGATCACAGATGACTTTAGACAGTAGAAAATAATGGAAGCAGCAAAATTCAAGACTTAACAATGCAATTTGACCAGTTGATGTTACCGAACAATTCCAGCAGGTGATAATAATGAAATAGTTCGATTGCTTCAGCGAGACACAAAAAAACACCACAGTGAGACTGAATTTGTACATTACAGAGAAAGTCGCAACAAAGAAACATCTAACGATCGGACAATGATACTATGATACGTCCACGAACTTTTATGAAGAAAGAAAGAAAAACTTGTCAGGCCAAGGCAGAGGGGCATGGAGTGAATGCTGTGCCACATGCTATCCACTGTTTTTTGCGGCTGCATGGGAGCACGCAATCAGGAACCTTCTGCCACTCATTTTTCATAAGGTTGTATGTCAGAAGACGGTTCATCCGCTTTGCCTTCAAGGATAGCATGAGCAAACCACTGTTGCCCAGGCATGTCATCTTCATGTGCTTACCATAGAATTCTAAGCACCAGATATTTGGCATTCTGTCCACCTCCTTCCAGAGGAGAGTCATCTTCTGCAACTCCCATATGCAGACACAGGTTGCTGCATTTTTGCACAGCAGACCCACTAGCATAACTCTTCCCTGGAACTCGGCAAGTGTGTGATCAGTCAGATGCAGTGGCAGTGGGATGACAAATTGTTTCCAAGTCTTGGTGCTTACATCATACGACAAAACACCCTCTGGTTCTGCACACATGAAATAAAGAGTGCTGCCAACCGCTACAGGCTGTGACCTAAAATTTAGAGCAAGTGGAAGCTTGATGCTTGTTGGAAAATTGCCTGGCTGAGACCACATATTCTGTATAGAGTCATAGACCTCATGATTCCCATCATTTCCTAACCACATTAATTTGTAACCCTCACTAGAAACTCTACCATTCAGCACCATCCCTACTGCCACTCTTGACCATGCCCGGACTGACCTGGGTGGAATTTCCTTGATTGACTGTGTAAGAGGATTGCACACGTAGAAGTTCTTGTGGCTAAGATCCAATAAGCAGACAAGACCACCTGCAGATGCCACTGGAATTACTATTTTTGCAGGAGCGAGGGAAACAGAAGGGTGGTGCCATTTCTTCATTGAAGGGTCATACATTGCTACATTGTTGTTGGCATTCTCATGGGTAATTGTATAGAACCATGGTAGTCCATGTGGAGCTTCAGAGTACAGCTTACTGAAATTTTCTGAGCCCAATAGCGAATACCACTTCCGACAAACAGTACGGAACTGGAAAATTGCAGCAACTGGAAGCCTTGCAATGACAGTCTCAAAAAGGTCTTCGGGGAATTCTCTCCATATCTCCTGTTTCATTGCTTCCTGTGAGTTCAAGCAGGGTGCTTTCTCACGGTTTCTATCTCTACGTGATCTCTTGCGAGGAGGAGACTGGTTAGCTTCCATGATCTTCAACAACTCCGAGTTGTACCCAGTCCTTCCTCCACAATAATCATCCTTGATCGAACCATGTTCAAAGTCAAGTAAATACCACCTGTAAGATATCCATAAACCAATTAGTCCATCTTGTTCTATGGCGAAACAATTCTAGAACCGGTAGCAACGAGAACTTTTGGCTGCAATTTCTTTAAAAAAATAGAGAGACTACAACTTTGTGGAGCAGGAAAGCAGGTGATTTTTGTCTGCAGATGGAGACATGGGTAGTTCGGCCCTGCAGCACTAGTAATGGCTAATACGACAAACTGGAACGCCTGACTTCATGACTAGTATTGTATGGCAAGCAGACACTCCCTCCATCGATAAATATAAGGCTTGTTTTGATTTGGCACAAGGATGAAGATTGTGATGAATTTGAGAAATGAGTGAAATAAAATGACTTACACTATTATACATCCCATATATAATTGTCTTGGAAAAATGAAAAGAGAATACTTTGTGTGCAGTAATGAATACATGTATATGGCTGAAGAGGATAAATAGGGTATATGAGGAAACACATTATTAAGATAGCATGCATGCCTTATATTTCTACACAGGATCACGCGAACTATGGCTTATATTTTCGAACGAAAGGCGAAAATATGTAGTGCAAAGATAGGGTATGACGCTACATGCAAAAAATAAGGGTTTTGCAGCTTTGTTCACATGGTTTTTCAAAAAACAGAACAAGGGTAGACTGATCGATTATCTTTTTATACTGATCAGGTTACTAGTCTAAAATACTATCAAACAGTTATCTGTAAAAGTCTAGAAATTATCTTCATATTATTATGTCGTGTCACCTGGCAATTAGTATAGAGGTACCCTGATCAAACTAAGCAATTAATGTTGCCAGCAAAGCCAACTAGTAGCACACAAGGAATAGCTTTTATATATACAATACATCAGATGAGACTGACAGGATATTATTTGTTGTATCAATAAGCAATGTGGCCATGTGCATGGTGTCTAAGGTGAATTCCATCCATCGTCGAATCCGTCCCTAATATGACCAATATGGAGTATACATTGTTCCTTGTTCTGGTAGTACAGAGCAAATCCGGAAATAGCACCAATTTCTTGTCAACAATACTGTAGTTTCTAGGACAAAATCCATACAAGCTATCAAATAAATGCATATGGTGTTTGCAAAAAAGCGCAGCTTAACAATGCTAGAGTAAATCCTCAAATTCTAAGCACAGAACTACTGGTTCAAGGCTTGATGGGTCATGGGGCACAGCGGTAAACTGATGAATAGCCAAGCATCATTCAGTAGTTCATAGACTTAAAGATCAAGGTTCAAGAAATCGCTAATCGATCGTCAAGCTCAGAATTAATGAATAGTGCCTAGACAGGATTAATCCATGGATCAATCAGAACTAATTGGTAATCAGTTGGTAATCGCTGCTAGACGGACAACTGCTGATTAGAGATTAATCATGGATTAATCGGGATTTTTAGAATATTGCTTAAAGATAGATGACACAACAGCTTAAATCAGTCGTAATGACAGCTGAGCATTAGTACGCACGTTAAACCTTGCAACTATTTTTAACGAGTCCACCGTGAAAAAAATATACCTTTTTTTTTTTATCTCTCCTGGTTCCTTACCTACAAAGCAGTACAAACGGCGCACCTCCAAAGTCAACTTAATTAGGATATCCTAAGATGAGCAGCCTCGCATACTCTAAAATATCATCAAGCCGCGGACTTTGTCGTGCCTAATTCCATGGGTATGCCTAAAGAACCTTGGCCTATGCTCCTGGGCAATGTCAAAAGCCATAACCGAGGAAACGGGCAAGTATTAGCAAACAATTACACAGAGGAAGCAAGCAAGCATAAAATTCTTCCATTTTTGCGCCGCGCGCCACGGTTCGTCGGATAAATCCTCGCCCCCCCACGCCCAAACAAATCCACCAATACAAGAACGACGCAAAGAAAAAGAAGTAAAAAAAAAACTATGATTTTTCGCAACAAAAGAAGAAGGAAACGGTTACAACACCAAGGAAGAAACAGCAATACATCATCTAATAAGCTAAGCACGTGAGCCAAAGATCTGAGCAACCCAATTTCCCCAGCGGCGCCGGCGTAAGATCGAGGGGAACCGAGAGGCCAATCCGCAGGAACCGGCGGATGGACGCCGCGGCGAGCAGATCCGAGCGAATCGCCGGGAGGGGGGAGAGGGGAAGGAGAAGAGGGTTTTGCCTGGGGACGGGGTGGGAGTGCGCGCCGTAGAGGTCCCAGAGCTCCTGGACCTGGCCGACCAGCTGCCGCAGCGCCGCCACCTCCGCCATCTCCGGCCACCGCCGCCGCCGCCGCCGCCCTCGGCGTCGTCGTCGCGGCGGCCGCCACGCGCTCTATCCCCTCTCCTTCTTCCTCCTGCTCCTCGGGCTCGGGTCGGGGTCGCTCCTAGAAATGCCCGCCGCGCTGTGTGCGCTGCGTCGTCGCGGTGCGCGCGCGCCGCAGCCGCAGCCGCAGCCGTGGCTATATGCGTCGCGTGTGTGCGTGTGCGTGCGCGCGCGTGTGAAGCGGCTCGCCTGCGACTGCGACGACGTGTGCTCGTGCTTATTATACGTGGACGTGGCTGGATCGAGTGGTGCGGTGCGTCGCGTGTGGCACGGTTGGTCGGGCTGGTTCGGTACGGTTGCTTCCTTGCTTTCCTCTCTCTCGGTTTCCATGGTTGTGGTGCGGTTTAAGCAAGCATAATTGCTCCTCTTATTACTCTCCTAAATCCTCTCGTCTTCTTGGGTTCTTGGGTGTGTGTGTGTTTAGAGTTGGGTCTTTGAGAGGCAATGGTTTTTTTTTTTTTTTGCTATACCATCTCGTTTTGTAGAGTGGTATCATCTTTAGAAATAAAGATCTGTATGTATCGTTGTCTCTTGTGGTACAATGTTTTATAGACATTATTTTTTTAGAAATTGTATGTGTGGATTTGGAGCATCCGTAGCTAGCAGTCACTTTAGAATATTGTATCTTTGTATGAAGTAACTGATAAAGGGAAGAAATCTTTTAGAGTATGGTGTAAAGTGTGAAGAAAATTTAAAGGAAAGGATAGAGGATAGAGGGAATAACCAATAATGAAATAGAGGATGAGGATAGAGGTCCATATGCGGATGCTCTTACACGTAGCTGAGGTTTTTTGAATAGGCGTGAGAAGTGTCTTATCTAAATTTATAGTGTGTATTTGATAGCACTAACTACTAAGGGGAGAAAGGAAAGTATTCCCTATGAGTATTGCATTTACTATTTTGGTTTTGCTGCTTCTCAGACGATTGATTTTTAAATAAGTCTCAGTCAACTTTCACATAGCTAAATCTTTTATATGTTCTATAAAGATGTTTGATCAACGGTCTACAAAATCGACTGAGATAAATAACTCTCAGGCGCTTAATTATAAGTCAGTCCCTTACTATTTACACATTATCACTATAAATGTCCAGCCCAAATATCACTTGGGACAAACACTATTAGAGCGCTGTCAATCCATCACGTGGTTTTAAGTATGCGTGTCTTATAAAAACAGTCGTAGATACAACTCTCTTGATTCATGGTATCTAGCAATTAATTTATCTCTTTTTCCTTATTTATGGCACCTATAGAGATGACATAGTACTTGGGATACATAGTACTTGGGATCAGACTTTCTCTCCTCATTAGTTACCCACCACCTCAACTATTTATCTTATGTGATAATTTTATTATTACTACTCTCAACGGCTTTTTATTTAACCTCGACGATTTTGACCATCATTTTAGTTATCATTTCCTGTAACGAGACTATGTAAATTGCAGGTGCTTTATGGCACCTAAGATAACACCATGCTTATCTGAGCATCCATGCTAAGAATGAAGGTTGTAACACATAAACATTTGTGTCATCATCTAATGCAAATGATTTTTCCTAGATTTTCTCTATGCTTATGAGATTGGGTGAGCGTTCTACATTTAAAGTTTATTACTACCTTCGGTCATAAAAACAAGTCGTCATTGACTTTTGTACACGTCTTTGATCATTCGCCTTATTAAAAAATTTAATGCAAACATGCGTAAATATAAATCATGCTTAAAGTACCTTTAATGGTAAAACAAATCACAACAAAATAAATGATAACTTACGTGGTTTTTTGAATAAGACAAAAGGTAAAATACGTATCCAAAAGTTAACAACGATTTGTTTTTATTACCGAAGGGAGTATTTAACGAGCGATACGAAGGAAAAGTTCTTTGCGGAATATTCGTTAGCTTTTTTTCATAGTGAAAGCAGGATGTTTGCACGCACGATTGGATCTTCTGAGAGAAAAAAAGATTCAATATGAAGGCATAAAATAGGTGAAATATGATCATTTCACCCGATGGACACAATTATGAAAAAAATGGCAAAACTCACTCATGGCATTCTTTGGTTGCGTAGCTTTGAATTCTTTTCATGAGTTAGATTCGAGTGTGGCAGCTTGTCTCCATCGAGGTGGATTCTGTGCCTATATGCAACCAGATTTCCAAGTGGGGAACTCTTGTGCCAAAATGTAACCATCTAATCTCTTTTGCCCCAAGATTCGTTATCCTCGGCCACAAGAAGAGAAGAAACAAAAACATAGAACAAATTGCACCGCATTGTTTATTGATATTGACTGGATGATTTTGTTTAAGAGACCTGGATGTGTTGGATTGAACCGGACCACACCTCAACCCGACCAGATCCAGTCTACATTAAGGATCACATTTGTTCATCCGAACCCTGATCATGATTTGATTTGACTCGACGATGCCCCCATCCTAGACCCAACGACCGAAGAGGATGAGGAGGAGACAACGTGT
Organism: Raddia distichophylla; assembly: GCA_005191435.1. Classification (NCBI taxonomy): domain Eukaryota; kingdom Viridiplantae; phylum Streptophyta; class Magnoliopsida; order Poales; family Poaceae; genus Raddia; species Raddia distichophylla. The sequence goes on along the minus strand of SPJY01037268.1, from coordinate 3,464,014 downwards.
TGATGCGCCATTGTGGGGGAGCTTGCCCACCCGCCAGCAAGGGTTGCTACCATGGTGGGTAGCCCACCCGCTTGTTGGCATCAAATCAAGGAACGCCACCACCGCGGGGAGCAAGGATGCTTGTAGCTCGTTGCCGAGAACATAAGAGAGTATGAGAGGGGGGAGTTGAGACCTGGTATATGAACTAAAGGGTGGTGGTGGGTTGTAGAGTGAGGAGGGTGGAAGGGTTTTGTGCTAGGTTATTGTGGAGTGAGAAGGTTGGGTGCGTATAATCAAGGTGGAGGCCCACCCTAACACAACCCAACATCCGTCTGGCTGTTGGGTTGTATTAGGCCCCGTTAGATAGTTTTATTTGTACCTCTAGTATGTTTGTATATGTATTGGACATCTTTGTTTGTATCCAAAACACTTTTATGTCGGCGCCGAGAGTTTATTAGACTGTAGATTAAACATGTACAATCTCGTCGAGGCCAAGACTACCGGATTAATTAGTAAAACAATAGCATTTTTTAGAAAAGTAAAACAATAGCTAGCGTATTGTTTAACTTCCATCTTTAAAAGAAATCTAGTGCCTTCGGTAAAATAAAAATATAAATTCAACAAGCTTAAATTATAGACAAAATAACGCGGTGCGGGATTTCTGCTAGAAGCAAACAAACAATTGAGTCTACGACAATTCATATAGCTTCCAAGTGAGCTTTCCATGATGAGGAAATTAAAGCGGCCAAAGCCGAAGTGCTCATCATGGCCGGCCGGCGACGGTAACTTCCCTCGCCGCCAAAGTGGAGCCGGTGATCCATCGCCGCCGGCGAACAACTGGTCAGTGCCAATATACGTACCATGTACGAGTAATGATACGTACGTGCATATATATGTATTTTCATCAACAACATTGCGATATATAACTGTGCTACGTGAATTAATGATGATTTATACGATGCTTATACTCAAGCGGAAAACCATCTATCATGGCGTCGCCATTTCCACTCTTCTTCTCCTGCACCATAATAACCATAAGTGCAGTGTGATCCTGAACCCTAATCATTGAAATTAGTGCTAGCTTGCACGTTAGCACAAATCAAACGCACGCGGCAAGAGAAATGGTTGAGACATGCTTGTAATTTCATAGCAACTAGTTAGCAATTTTGAGGGATAATTCACGTACGCGCGCGAAGCTTGCACCAAATTGCTGTGCTCAAAACATTTTTTTAACCAATCTTTTTACACTTTTTTTTTTACAATGGATAGAGGGGACATATATTGCACGGACGGAATAAAGCAAAAGATGGGCGTCGCACGTGTGGAAGCTGGGGGTGCAATCGCCTTCAGCTAGCTGTGAGCAGTACGCACGCTTCGCCCTTTTCTTTTTTTTACACCTTTATTTTTTTTCCCCACACGGCCTGGTTAACCATGGGTTAAATTAGTAGGGCTTGATGATCCAAAGATTACTTTCCCTAAAGACTTTTCCTTTGCATTTCTGCTTTACCCCCTCTCTGATCTAGCAGCTTTGGATGGTAGGGATCATTGCATTGTTGAATCTCTCCTCTCCCCCATATCCTTTTCTATTTTCTTGGGAATTTCTTGCCCTGCTTTTTCTCCTCTTGATCTACCATGCACCTCATCTTTTTCTTGGATGCCTTGGATCATTGCATCTTTGAAGGTTTGCCCCCCTTCCAGTAATAATTAGCAATAATATTCTTTAGCCACTAAAGCACCTTCCCAGGACATAACTCTTCATGACCAACCGGAAAGACAACGCCACTGGGTTGATCATTAACCCCAAGACCCATGATTCTTCTCCCCCACTTCACACATAAGGCTTGTAAAATTCTTGACTTCACACGTGAATTACAGCGATAAGAGCATCCCTAGGTGGCTCGCTGTCACGCCCTGCATCAAGCTGCTCGGGCCACCGCGCCAAAAAAATTCAAACCGCACACGCACGCAGACGCTGCTGGGATGCAGGCCGCTTGATGCAGGCCCTATTGTTCATGCTCTAAGGGTCTGCATGAAACGTAGGATTACAGCAGTTTGTGCAAATTTTGCAGAAACAATACTTTGACTACCGCAGGAATCCAAAAATTGCCCCGTGTTCCAAGCAATCTGTAAACATGTAAAAAGGTTGTCAAACATGCACATAGTAAAAAGTTATGCATCCACCGTATAGTATGATCAAAGTCACCGTATTATGATTTGCCACAAGAAGGACAACATGATGGTCCTCTAGAATACATAAGTTTCACAGTTTTTTTTTTTTTATCAAAACCAATATATCCTGAAGATTGTTTTAAACAAATCCTCTATTCCATCCGAGACATAAATGTGGAAAAAAAATATTCAGTGGCTAAGTTATACATGTTGCAAAATTGTTTTGGATTCTTTATAACCGACGTGTCGCTTTCGAGTATAGGCCTTGGTCTTTTCAACTTAAATTAAATTAAATAATATATTTTCATTTTTGTGCAAACTAAATGATGTAGTATTTTAAAATTATTTTTGCGAGGTTTTAAATAGTTCTTCCTATAGTTTCTAAAATAATTTTTCATAATTTTGGATTCTCTAGACTTCTCTTGTGAGAAGTTACGACTTTTCAGATTAAAAGTTTCGGTGCCTTTCAGCTGAAAAAAATAAGGCCATAACCATACAGATTGCTAGGGAATGAGACGGAGCGAGGAGAGAGAAGGAAGAGTGGTTACAACCTACGGAATTCTCCCGTTGCGAAGCCATGGATGGATGATGAACCATGATGGCCAACAAAACAAACTTGTAAAGGCACTCCTCCTCTCTAACTTATACCAGGCTCAACCAAGCACTGAAATTTCAGGGCTCAACCAAAAGAAAAGGGCACATATATATGGAGTAATGGAGGTGCAGGTGCGGCCTCGATCAATCGATTGGTGAAATAGGTCATGGTGGGATTTTAATTTGGTGTGTTGGTGACCATCTCCCTATCTGTGTGTGGCTGCCTCTAGATTATATTATTGCTTGTGTGTTGCGTCGTTGCATCTAGAAAGGAACAAGAAGAAGCGTGGTCCTGTACATGCAGCCAACGGCTGCTGCCATTTCGAGCTATCTATGTTAATCCCACAAGCATGTGTGTAGTAGAGGCGAGAGCATCAGCTAGCTGGTGCACATATAATAAGCTAGGTTAAGCTAGATTAATTATACATGTTTGGTCAAGCGTCGACATACCCAAGTAAATGGACCACACACCCCACCCTATGGTAGGCCGCTAGCTCTTCCTGGGCTGAGCCCTCTATCCTTGTTGCCTTCTTTTATATTTTTTTTTTCAGGTCATTCCCATCATGATCTTGTAGCTAATCCAAAATACAGAGCTCTTGGGCCGCTACTATAAGCTAGCAACTGAGGGGGCGACTTGGCCACACCACCAAAGCCCCTTCTATCAGCACCCTCTCTTCGTCGCCAATTCGGTGATAGCAGTAAGCCCTGATATATTGTTCCTCCCCGCCCTCCTCCTTTTTTTCCTCTGCCCCGATGAACACGATAGATATGGGTGGACGTTGTTAGTTTTTTGCGAGAACGTGGGCTCCAAAGGTCGGTGAAGGGTGCAGTCCACGTCAAGGAGGGACAATGTGAGCGTGCAGTGCGGGCCAAGGAGTTTGGGATGATGTGAGCACCACACGTGCTATAATATAGAGAGAGGGCCAATGCAAGTGTGGGTTTAAATGATGTAGCACGAGTCAAGGAGGGCCAATTTGTGCGCCACACGTGCTAACACTATATGGAACACTAGCACAAGCCGATAGAGAGTTGTGAAAAAGAAGACGCACAGAGATGGAAAACCTATGGGAGACAGTTTCCTGAGTAGAGATGGAGACAACACGTGCGACATCGGTATGACGTGTGAGGCTAGAAGGTGCAACATGAGCGGTTTGGGTGATGACCAGGGTAGTATAGGGTACATGATGTGACCTGAGAGGATCGGATGATGACCAAAGTATTGTAGAATGGTTTGTGGGACCAGTGGTGGCCAGTTCGAACAGTGGTCATAGCTAAGCCGAGTTGGTGGCGTAGCACTATGGTGCATGGGCACTTTTGTGCCTTTTCTCTATTTTTGTATTTATCTAATAAATAATGGAATGATAGAGCTCATGTCATATTGCTTAAAAAAGTCAATTCAATTTAGAGAGGGGAGGAGGTTTAATTAGGGGCGATGTGGCCGTCGCATGACAGCACTGCTATGGTCACTCGTAGAACGGCGATGGAGTACCTGACCAAGAATATCATTGGAGGGGAGAGAAAGAGAGAGAGAGAGAGAGCGAGGGAGGGAAGGAGAGAGGGATCGGATGGGGTCATGGGAAGAAGGGATGGGGTATGAGAAACTAAAATTGTTGGGTTTTTTTTTCCGCAAATGTGTATGAGTAGTGAGGGCAAAGTACGAATCTCATAGCAAAGACAAACAAAGACGAATGTGTTTGAAATAGTCGCTACTAATGGAAAATTTGTTTGAAAAAAATACTAAGACAAAAGCTACATGCCCAAGCAGAGGTGGCCAACGGGCCGCCCCGATCTGATCCGGCCCGTTTGGTTCGGTTACTGTGCGAACCGAACGGCCTGGGTTAACCGAACCGAACCGGCCCGGCCCGGATTTATATGGGTTGGTTTATTTTAATTAGAAATACCTAAATAAATTGAGAAAAAAATACTATATTTCATAAATATACACTATAAATTATGCAATACACTATATATCATTAGAAATATATATAAATGAATATATTTAGTTAAATAAATATGCTACAGTGATGAAACGAACCAGACCAAAACTGAACCAGGCCGGCCCGGTTGGCCCGACGGGCTGAGGCCTCGGTCCAAGTTCGGTTCAGTGAACAGTGCGGGCCGGTCCGGTTCGATCTTGTTGGCCCGTCTTGTTTGGCCACCTCTATCCCCAAGACAGATCCTTAAACTCAGGGGATTGCTTCCACTCACGCTCTGGCTGAACAACGCATCTGGTCAACCTAATGTAGTGGTGCTATTTTGAGACCGGGCCCCATGCCTATGGTCAAGGTCCTGTACACAACTATGGACCGTGACGTCATGCCGACACACCAGCTCCAACTTTAGTCCAATTCGTTAACCACTTCTTGGAGTCATTAGCAAGATGGAGCCTGTAAATTACCGGGATCACTTTGATCATTATGGCTGATGAGTGATGACCCAACCCAAAAATAAAAGGCTAGGAGGCATCGAGTGTGTTGTTTATCATCTCTCCTTTTACAGCCGTGGTTTGAAGAACCTTATCGATCACCAGGGGCGGACCTAGCACCTGGTCAGGTGGGGCTCTAGCCCCACCTATAATGTCTATGACAGTATAGCCCCGCCTTAGACCCACCTATAATTTTTAGTGTAAAATAGAAGGGAAAAATGGACTAAACTTCAAACTTAAGTCTTGAGTTAAACTTCAGCCCCTCCTATTATTTTCAGTTGCGTCCGCCCCTGTCGATCGCCCATCATTCTCGCAAAGACCTACCGACACCGTCCTTTTCTCTCCACATATTTTGGTTTTTGTTTCGACTATCACTATGAAATGCAGCCGATATCTTTTTATTTTTGTCGACGTTTAAAATTTGTCAGTAACCTGCGGTAAAGATCGAGACGTCATGCGATAAATTCAATATTTGTTTGGTTCCAAAAATAGAGCGGAGTTAGGTTATGTTGGTCCTGCCCCGATGGCATGATCGACTTGCATCATTGTACTATGCTTAATATGCTAACAAAGTGAAATTGGTCATGTCAGGTTTTTTTATTTGGCCTTCCCTTAGGCCTTAAATTTGGTTACCTGTGCTATCTCGTAAGATTTTGCTTCAAGCTCAGCCACCGGATAGATCAGTGGTTTTATGTGAGGAATGGTATGTGGGAAGGGTTCCATCGCCACCTTAACTAACATTCAGTACATCTTAGTAAATTTTATAGAATTAATTGGATTATGAGGTGCCTTGTCAAACCAAAAAATTGGATTAATAGATAAAAAGACTATGACTTGTTCTTTTCAGTTTAAATTTAAATTAAAACCGCTGAACATTTTTTATTTTTTGTAAACCAAACGTTGTAACATTCGGCAGACATTTTTTTAAAGATTTTGAGTGATTTTTTTCCAAACTTCCAAAAGTACTTTTTTAAACAAATTTTTGGCTCTTTCGACCGATGAAGAACAACCAATTTTGGAAGTCTGCAGCTCTTTGGAGAAGTTATTGATGTTCTTAACGAATCATGGATGATGCTTTAATAATAGGTTTAGCAATTATTAAACACTATTACTTTGCTTTATGATATATGATGTCTTTTGTCTAAACCCTTGTTTATTCGAGAGCGTGATTAATCGGTCTGCAAGAGACCGTATACACCGAAAGATGTAGAGGCTAAAATTTGTTTCCATTATCTAAAAGGACAATTTTTGGGGCTCATCAATCCTTCCGTCGAGGGTTTACAACCTTTTAGATTTTAATTTACCGCTGTTTTCAGCCAAAAACTAACAAGGTGTGGTATAGAAGAGTTGGAGTTCGGTTCAGGTATGTGCCAAGATGGAGCTGAGAATGAGATGGGTGGCGATCGACTGGCGACTGGGTTTGCGAAAGAGCGGGGCAGCGCAAACGTGCATTGCTCCCTTGAGCCTCAGCAACTCCACGAGAAGTGCCGGCCGGGCTTGCCATGGTTGTGCTGGCCGGCGTCCGGCGGCTCATGATCGCCGGCGTCACGTCACCAACTGTGCTGCCGAGATAGAGAGAGAAAACACACACGCAGAGAGAGAGAGAGAGAGAGAGAGAGAGAGAGACCGATGATTGAGAGGTGTTGTAATAGGAGTACGTCTGTACGTGCTACTGCCGCATGAGCAGAGTCCAGAGCACGCGTGAGCCACCACGGTTTCGGCCAAGGTCTGCATGGTGGTGATGAAGGGCTGGAAAACCAGACTCACCTCGACCCCGCTACCATATGGTTATTGGTTCCATGGTGTCACCGAGGGTTTCATCGAAATCTGCTCGGTAAACCAGTAAAACTGAGGGCTGTTCAGCATTCGTTTCTGAATTTCTGGTCAAAAACGTGACAGAATGAGAGGAGGGTAACAGGAATGAACAGGGGGTGTAGGAGCGTCCATGCAAAGGAATCCATCAGTTCCATTCGCCTAGCTAGCTAGCTTTGCCTCATGGTCAAGCCCACAATCATGCATGTCCACCCGTTCCATTCCATTCACATGCCCGTGGCCCTGTAGCTCCACTCCCCATTCCATCTTCACTCTCCCAGCACACACACACTCCTTCACCTTTGTGTTCTTCATTTCCACCCCTAAAGATCCCAATTTTCTTAGCCTTATCTTCTTCCAGTATGCAGTGCCTTCCTAGCTAGGGAATAAATTTCCCTCCCAGCTCTGTGAAAGTATAATTCCTTGCATATGTTCTGCCTTGTTGGTACTGGGTTTACAAAACCGATAAAACTTTTGCGGTTTTCGGTTTTACCGACGTGGTCCGTTTTGACAAATCAACCGTAAAACAGATCCAAGTTTAATATTCTTAAATATAAGTATTTTTAGATCCAATGGTTACTTAGGTAAACCGAAAATCAGTCCATAGACCGTCAATTTTTGGTCCAAACCGACCAAATTTTGCCAAAAGAATTAAAAATTTCCAAAAAATGAATTTAGATGCGTTTTAGCGATTTTGATTTAAAAAAAGTTATCTAACGGTTCCTTTTTTGGTGAAAAACGAAGTTTCAAAACCTGGTTGGAATCTCCCTTTTTGCTCGATATGATGGATTCATAAAAAGACAAGAAAAGAAAGAAATAAGGGGGGGAAACCTTCCTAAGCGGGCTGCGAAAATCGCAATAAATGGGCTTCTCGTTAGGCCCAAACTTAGCGAGGAGGCCCATTCTTTGGGCCCACTTGTTTCCTACTACTTCCTCCTTATCACCTCATCTTCTCCTCGGCGCCCGTCGCTGCGGCAGAAATGGCGTCCATGGCGTTTGCACTGGTGGGAGCCTGCAAGGGCCTGTCCCTCTCCACGCCGTGCTCCTCCTCCTCCTTCCTCTGCGCGGACCGAGTCGCACTCTCCGGCGGCGGGATGGGCGCGCGGCTGCCGGCGCGGCGGCTGACCATTCAGATGGCGCACAAGAAGGGGGCCGGGAGCACCAAGAACGGGCGAGACTCCAAGGCGCAGCGCCTCGGCGTGAAGATATACGGCGACCAGGTGGCCAAGCCCGGCGCCATCATCATCCGCCAGCGCGGCACCAGGGTTGCACTCTTGCTCTGCTTCTTCTTGCGGTTAGGGAGTTGGTTCTCGGATGCCTATTCTAGTGTGCAATGGTAAAAAAATGCTCTCGCGTAATGGATGAATGTTTGATTAACCATTATGGGAACAAGATATATCCTTCTGACGATGAGAAAATTGTTTACTTTCTGAATTGCCGGCTTATTTTTGATAGGAGGGGAGGTTATGTAGAGATTGCATTGTGGTGTTGAAGAAGGGCAGGGAGTGGTAGGTTTGGTATATTGGCGTTTCTCTATTGTGAATAACAGTTTCTGAAGACTCTGAAGTACTCCAAGCAGTGGTTTAGCCCCTACTTTAAATGTCCACAAAGTGAAGCTTCATTCAGCATGCAATATGCGTACACATAATAGCAAATATGGGGCTAAACTGTTTGCATCTAGCGGGTCAACCTCGGCATTCAAGTTGTCAGCTAGATGGATAGTTACACTTCATAGCTGACATGATCATTAGCCCAGTCCCCTGAAAAATACATCTTTTTCTTGCTACATTGTATTTACCAAGTCTAATGATCTGCAAAGACAGAAAATGGTGCATTCTGTCAAATATGTAAGGGGAGCGAAGGGGAAATGTAACTATGCAAGTATTGAGCTGTCCCGCTAGTCACTAGAGATATTGGAGAATGAGCTATAATTGTACTATTGTTGCTACGGTAACATATTAGCCGATTTCTTCCTAGGTGCATGAACTGAGATAATTCAATATGAATGTAGTTACAATGCTTATGGTTTGTCGGGAGATCTTAAAGATTCCATAAGTCTCTCTCATGTATGTTATCTTTTCATTGTACTTCCATAGTTATGCTCTTTGCCCCAAACATTTGATATGCAAGTGAAATTTCCTTCCCAACTTATTTGCTACAATGCCTGTTGACACCCCTGTAATATTACAGAATGTTACGGGTGATACAAGATTTCTGCCATTTGTACCATTTATACAGTACTTTTATATTAGATTATGAGCAGTGCAGCCATTATTTAAGGCCATCGTGACAGCTCTTCCTGTTTTGTCTTTTATTATTTGCATTCAATATTCATTTCAAAATTTTAGGTCTATCCTGGAAATAATGTTGGAATGGGCAAGGATCACACCCTCTTTTCTTTGATCGATGGACTCGTCAAGTTTGAGAAATATGGACCAGACAAAAAAAAGGTCAGAGCCAATAATGACTGCATATTCTATTACTTGTCAACATCTACTTGCAAGTTGCAACTGCATGTAAGACTCTTATGTTGTGTTCTGGACACCAGATATGCGATCATCTAATCATTTTTATTGCAGGTAAGTGTTTACCCATATGAGAAACAGCCTGAGAATCCTAACAGCTACAGAGCAAGGAAGAGAGAGTACTTCCGTATGCAGCGTGAACGCAAGAAGGCAAGAGCAGAGGGAGCTTTTGAGCCGCAGTTGGTGTTGGCAGCTGCAGATGAAAGCTCTGAGGTCAATGCAGACTGCTGATACGTCTCTTGTATTGTACCCTCTTTTTTTCAAAATTCATGTTTGATTTTTTTTGTCAAATGTAAATCATCAACTGCAAGATGAATACAAGGTCCAATTTTCATTTTGGTGTTTAGCAGTGCAGCATTTGAAACAGTGGTAATGCTGTATCTGTTGTCTGTTTTCAGGCAGTTATACACTTTAGTGACTAGGTGGGGTCTATGACACTTCTCAGATACCACAAACTCCACGTAATATTGGATGGATGTTGTGGCAAGCTGACCTGATCCTTACAAGAAGTGGTACTCATAAGATGCCACACTGTTGCAATGCATCATCGTCACCACCATCACTGCGGGTGTGTTATGTGGTTCAGGTCATATTAGAAACAACTTTGCAGAGTTCTCTTTGCAAGAAAAGTTTCTTTTGGCGTGTAAGGCTGTAGAGGGGTTTATGTTGGTTGATGACTGGAAGCCTGCAACCATACTTCTACCTTCTTTGATGTCCCTGTTCATGAGGGTCATAGTACCAAACTAATATCTAGTACAAGATTTTATTGAACTTCAATTTATTAGAACTTAGAGATGCTAGATCTCACCTCCTGAAACCAAAAACAGTACTTCACAAAGCAACCCTAGAAAATAATGTCAGTGACTAGCTCAGCTCAAATGAGAGGGACAACAGCAATACACTACATCACTAATTATTAGAGGAAAAAAAAAGAAACTTAGCCCTTTTTTCTTAAATAACCTTAGGATTAGATATTGATCAGATCTATTCAACAAAGATATATAAAAGGGTCATTTCTATAGTGTTTGGTTCCTCTTCTCTCTATCATGGTTTTAGTCTATCTGCCGTTTTGCTTTTGCTGAAGCAAAGCAAAGAGAGGCATGAGCCTCAGGTGGGCTTTTTGTCCAATAAAACTGACCCACCACAAGGTAGATGGAACCCTTTCCTGGCCCCTCAACTCTTAAGGCAACAAATCATCATCAAGAAACACAATGCAAAGAAAAGAAAAGGAAAGTACAATGGATCAAGAAGCATGATCCTTGTTTACTCTCTCTTCTCCATGTCTCATCCTATAATGCAGGAGCTAGCCTTAGCATCACTGGTGAGAGTGATGGTACCAGGGCAAGCATTATTGACTATTGAGAGCCCACCTTGTTTTTCCACAAGCTTTGTGCAAGTGGAATCATGGAGAGGGGCAGAAAGTATGTCAATTACTAGATCTTTTTCTCTTTCAATGTTGCCATTTGCAGAATCTTTTTCGTGCATGTGGAATCTTGGAAAAAATTCAGCATCGGCATCTCACAGTACAAGTGTAATTGTGTAAATTCATGTGTCATGTTTTTTTTTACATGGAGAATTTACCATGCCGACTACGTTTGTTAATATGGGGCTTATTCATATATCTCAACTCACCCTTTCTGAAGGGTCACTTTTTCCAATCGTACACCCCAATGATGAGCAATTCACAGATAGAATACTGCTCCATTAACCTCATCTACAAAGTTCATTCAAAGTAATGCAACATTATGATCTGTGGCCATAAATTAGCTCAATAACCTTAGGAGACCATTAGGCCAATAAACTATGTTGCTAACCATGTGCACAATGCCTGAATAGCTGTACCACATATACATTGTGCACTGTGTACCGTCTCTTTGTTTCCTAGGAACTTTCTTATTGTTGTTTTCATGATGCATTTCGATTGCTGAAGGAAGTTCCGGTGTTTTTTTTTCTTAATATAGGTTAATCTCCTTAGTTGGGTAGAATACTGCTAACATCACACAAAATATCTATTATTTATAAAGATCATAAATGACTGGACATGCTTGAGTTTTTTCTAATATGCTTCCGGAAGGAACAGAACCCTCAAGAAATGCCCTGCCTGTTCATGATGAAGTTGTTGATCATTAGCCTTTTAAATGCAGCTTTTGTCAATACTGAGGATCAAGATTAAAAGCTATGCATAATTGTATTTATTTTGTCATATAGAGGCGTTTAAGGGTGAATTTAGGCTAGAGGGAATGAGGCTAAAGTCTCTTCAATTTTTTGAGCAAGTTATATGGACCCTTATTTGCCTAGTAAACATACAAAACTTACAATGTGCATACATCGTATATATGTGAAAGATATACACTACCGCAACTTTAAGTCTAATAGCAGATTCTGTGGAAGAAGGGTGGGATGGGAAGACTACATAAGATGCTTGTGAGATCTCTAGGATCATCTATCAAGGGAATATCTTTAGATCATTGGATCGAACTTCTTTGTCTTGGAAGAGAAAAATAGCTTCATTCATTCAAAGGGGGTGGGCATAGCTAGTACCTATGAAGGTAATTCCATCCTTCACCCAATGAATGGGTGGTAAGATCTAATTTTGTGTTCCATATCGAGAGAGGACCAATGGAATCATCCATCTTTGAACCATGCAGCCAAACTTATCTCCAATTTTTCCTTTGCGTGCAGAGTCCACACTGTCCACACCACACCACATAATAGTAAAGCTAAGGTGCATCCACCAACTGCTAATGAAACCCTTTTTATCAAGAATTGTGCTCCCTTTTTTCTACTCAATTATTAGCCTAAAGCATATTCTGCTGGTGTGGTAGCCATAATTCCATAGCCCTTCCTGTCTTGCAATGCATCTCACATTGTCGTTACAGGCAAATTGCAGGGACAAACAAACACACCTTTGTGTTCCATTTGCTCAAGATTGACCATTTCTACACTGCACTCAATTGGCTGGCACGTCTAGTAAAGAGAAAATGGGTCCTTGGGAGGGGATAATGGGCACTACTGCACTGGTGTTTGTTGGATTGGACTGGACCGAGTTTAACCTCATCTTTTCTTAGTCCTTAAGTCTCTCGTTATTTGATTTAGCAATGGCAGTGCACTATTTTGTTGTAGCATGACTGCATGACAAAAGGGGTTCTTTCTTCACAATTCGAGAATATATGGTAATCTCCCCCTCAATATCCCTTTGATTTCATGTGGAAACATAAGATGTCAGAATCAAACTTGGGTTCCTATATTGTATTAATTTATTAGAGGAGAAAATGCAAACATTGCAACTAAAAGGCTATATTAGATCATATTCTTCCAGCGCAAATATTCTGGTAGAAAAACTTTAGTTTGATAGACTATTGTGTGTTAATCTTGACTGCTGGATTAGCTGATCTCAGCCTATCAGTTACTCGACTAAAAGTCATCACCTTTTTGTTGAACTTTTTAATCAGCGGAGGTTTTTATGCGTGACATTTTACAACTTGGTACTGTTGTTTCTTTTCATTGCAAATTGTCTAAAGTGCAATTACCAGCCTACTGGATTTTCAAGTTCCATACTGCAATCACATTCTGACAGGACAGGGAGTTAGCTACGTTGTACTGTTGGGCACTTGGTCATGGTCTTGTGGCTGCTTCAGCTCCTGACACAAAGACCTATTCAAGAGAATCCAAACCAACTTGAGGTGCACTTGCACCAACTGTACCACTAGAAGTCTATAACGCATATCAGATGAGCAGAGCTGATCGGTGGTCTTACCACAGTGGTTGATTTGATTATGAAAGTGAATCCTCTACCATAAGCCTGACTGATGATTATGCAGGGCTACCTCTAGGAGGCATTCTACTAAGAAAACTGAGTAATTACCGAGAATTGCTGCACTTGGGCTCTACTACATGACATAGGTATGGAGGAGTAGCCGGTATGGAGGAGTATGGGCTACCAATTTCTGTCAATTTGTAGCTGTAAGGTGGCTGCTGTCCCGGGACAAGAACAAACTGTGGCTGCCCACCAAATACCATGTCCCGAGCCCTTGCCAAATGGAATCCATGGTCTTTTGGAGGCATCCAAATTCCAAGATGGAAACCATCGATTCAAGCCAAGGATCAGGATCACTGGGAGCAGAGAGGGTCCCAAAGCAGAGCGGGAGAGGGAAAGAAAAAGAAAGAGGGGGTAAAAAAAGAAGGATGGCGGCCACCATATCTTTCTTTGCTGACAAAGAATTGCCCCCACTCACAGCACTGCAATTTATAAAATCTCAAATGCCCCCTTGCAAAAAAGAGGCTATACATACATGTGTTGCTGTGCATCTCTGCCACCAGTAGATCTGCCTCTGGCCCTCACCCTCATGTGGCCCCTCACTTGCAGTGAGGCACTGCATGCATCTGTGATCATCTCCTTCCTTTTCATGGCCAGCCTTCCTCTCAACCACATATAAAAACCCACTCACCACCCTTCCTCCATCTCAGTGCTTGTGGCTAGCTTCTTGAGTTGAGCCCCCTCAGGTCTCTGTATATACAACTTTGTATAGATACTACCACACATTCATCATTCAGTCAGTTCTTGTGCTTTCCATTGCAAGAACCTGATTGCTCAATTGCAAGGCGTCCAAATGGATCCCATTAGCATAGAGAAGATTAGGGCCATGAAGAAGTACAGCAAGAGTAGGAGGCAGCAGCAGCAGCAGCTCCCTACTCTCAGACTCTACCTGCTGCTGGGCACCTTGGTTCTCTGCCTGCTGCTCACCAGCCCAGTCTGGTTTCCTAGGGTGTGCTCAATCCTTAGCAGCTTCTTACTCACCACCCTCCCTGACCTTGTCACGGCGTTCTTGCTTAGCCCCAAGTGCCTCTTCATCGTCGGCAACCTCATCGTCGCCTTCCTCGTCAGTGAGTTTAGGCTGGCGCTGAGGAGTGATCCTGCTTCCCCGGTGGATGACATTCACGAGGAGCACGTGAAGAGGCACGCCGCGACGAGCGCAAAGGCGACGTCTGGACTGGCGGTCATTGATTACAATGCTCAGTTGGTTGGAAGAGAGGAGGAAGAAGAAGAAGGAGGAGAGGAAGCAGAAGCAGAAGAGCAGCTGCACCAGAGAGTGGAGGATTTCATTGCCAGGGTCAAGAAGCACAGGAGGCTAGAAGCCAAGAGCTTCCTTGACCCTGATCGATGACCATGAGCATGGCTACTTACCCAATCTGCTTGGTCTTGGAAGATGCAAGAGAAGATTGCATCCAAATTAAGGATCTGTAATCCTCTGTGCTGCTATCCTTGAGTTCCATCTTGTGTAGGGTCAGAGACAAGAAGAACCCATTCCACTGTAGGAGGTTGGTGCTTGGTTTGCATCCACAGTGTATCTGAAGTGTAGTCATGCCCAAGAATTAGGAAGAGAAAAAGAGCAACAAGGAATGTGTGTGAACTTTGAAAAAGAAAAAAAAAATGCATGGTGTCTTTCTCTTACCTTGCTTTTGAGTCTCGTGGCATGATGCCATGATGATTATAGCACTTATCTTGGGGAACAAAGAGATCCAGTACTCCCAACCTGATGCTCACCAAGTTGCCAGGGATAAAGAAGTTGCTCACGAGTGACGACCAACTGAATAGACACAAGGTTTGAAGTTCTGAAAGGCTAATTTGCAGTTGTTGCATAGATATGTAAGCTCAAATTAGCTTGCAAAAATGGTCAGGAAATATCCTTTTTAACAAATAATGCTAAACTAAACTCCTAAAATAATTTGGTTTTCATAAGTCGTACATTCTATAATGTTAGGGGAAGCCCCACATTTGAGATTTGTCCTGGTCTGTAAAATACATCTATTCTTACCATCCCCATAGCGTATAAATCAAATGAACACATTTCGATTAAAGTCATATTCTGTGTTTACCATTTCAAGGAACCATTACAAGGATCATTATTTCCTTTACGAGGACGTAAGTTTACTAGACTGCCGTAAGAAGTAGTTTGATTATTCCTACTCCCGTTTGCAACGAATCGGGAACCTTATATTTTTCATATCCATATGTCATTGAACCCTTACGGTTACACAACTCTCTTTTTTCCTGGTCTTCGGAAACAGAAAACCCATAGCCAGGAGCCTAGGAGGAGCCAAGTATGTAGGGTATGGTTTATTTTTTGTTGGACAGACAGTAGAATTTATACTGCAGAGTATAAATTCTCTGACCACTTTTTACAAGCAAATTGTTGATAACATATATGACGACGGTTTCCTCTATGGTTCGATTCTTTCTATAGTCAGCAACACTTATCGTGTACATATGTATGTATAATAATAGTAGTGTATCAGTGTATGCATGCGGGCGTGTACATAAATACGTGTGCGAAACACTAACAAAAAAGAAAAAAAAATCAAAGTTACACACAAGCAAATGGTGCATGTGCTGATATAAATAAAACGGATTAAAGGTCGCACGCAATGCTGTATGTTCAGGGATAATAATAGTAGCAAAAGGCACCTGAATGCATAAGCACATGCCAATCATTATTCAGATTTGTCACTGAACGTACATACACAAAGATGCACAAAGGAATTAACAAGTTATCTGAACAAAACTAACGTGTGTGGATTACTACAAATGATCGGGGCCACTTGTTGTTTCTGGGCTTGCCTTTTCCGGCTGCTGATTCAGATCAGTGTCACCTGCATGCCTGCCTGCCGTCGCCTGTGATGGAATCACTTCTCTTTATGTATTTTCATCTAAAACACACGACACAATCGCAGGACATGACACGGAAAAGGCGTATTCCACGCGAGCAGTGCAGCTTGCGAGAGAAAAGGAAAATTATCCGGCAAAAGCAACCGTATGCCACCATGCATGTATCTCCACAATTGCATGATTGAAGGCCCGATTATCTATAATTTATTTGATTTATTTAACTGGTCCGCTTATTTACTTATGTTTGTTTAAAAATATAAAAAAATATTTTTTTACTTTGTCTTCTTTCAATCTCGAAGGAGTACCTAAAGACTCTCTGAAAACAAGTCGAACAATGAAAACCCAGCCATTGAGTCTATCTTGAAAAGCTCTCAAAATTAATAAGTCAAATAAAATAATGGGAGTGCCTGGAACCCAGGCGACTACGCACGCATGCGCGCACGTCGGGCCCACTTGTCGGTGACCGCGCGGGTGATCCTAGTCGCCTGGGTTCTAGCAAACCCGTAAAATAATCCGTACAAAATTGGACCCAAGGGTTGGTCATTAGTTTACTGAACGTTCGTGCCACAGTATACTGCAAGATTCCAAGTGTCCTTTTGAGCGCGTTAAGTGCACAAATGTAGAAAAAACAATATGTCGTTACAAGCGTTCTTGTCAACACATCTCAAGCAGGTACTCAGTGTCAAATATACTTGCACCAGCAAGAACTGATGGCAATGTTTTTCTACACTCGGAAAGGGGGAAGCTTTCCATTTGCACTGGACTAACAACGCGCTCTGTCTGATGTGCGCAGCTACATTTCAGTCCCAAGAAAATGGGGTCAAATTATAAATTGCCTATTCCACTTCAAAACTTTGCCCATGTCATTTGTTGTACAAACACCGTTGAAAATTGGAGTTTGGGGTCACATAGACAAAACTCACCAAGTCACCATAACTCAATATCTACCACCCCTCGTATGTGTAGCAACATAAGCCAAAATAACCAGAAACAAACTTGAGCCAGCAATTTCGACTGCTTTTATGTTTTCCAGCATCACTTGCATCAACCTTCAGGAGTCCCATCAAATTTCCAACATATCTATTTGCCAAATTTATTGGCTACCGCTGGCTCCGTCAGTGTATTCCAGACCTGTCAAATATGCAAATGAGTGTCCATGAAGGCATACATGGCTGCCAAAGCTTATATAGCCTAGACATAGTCAAGATGTTTACTTTTAATTTCCCTTTTGAACCTCCACATGCTAACAAGAAGGGATTATCATCTGAAAATGATACTGAAAAAATAGCTCCCTGAAACAAAAAAAAAAGAAGTGCATAAGCAAAATAATTGAAGCAATCCCCTTCAAATTTAAATATCAATTCACTTCAGCACATACAAGTTTTAGATTCACAGAAGCAACACATGATGGCTGATTATTCGATAAATCCCATAGTTTCACCTGCATTTAAAGAGATGTTAGTAATAGGCCGAATTAATATATAAATGTTACCAAACTCTTCAAAAGTCCGCACCATTTTATCTGTTGAACCTGTTGCAAGCAGCTGCAAGAATAAAAGGTCCCATCAGTAATTTATTCTCAGTGGTTGCATCTTTTAGCACACAAGTATACAAAGCATAACATACATTAGGGGTAGACGGGCCGAAGGAGATGGAAGAAACAGCCTTTTCATGTGCGTGCAGAGTAAACGTGGGCCGGCCAGAATTTGAATTTGATGAAGCTGTCCGCTTATCAAACGCTTGAACCATCCCATTTTCAAGACTAACCTGGAAGACATAACAGCCCTTGGCTAGGAGAACCCCAAAAGACTAATATAAATACTTCACTGAGACTAAACAATAGTCAAGAGATTCTGCCACATTAACATCAAGGGAAGGGAAACTGCCGATTGCAGAATCAATATGCAGCTTAGTGCAGCATTAGGCGATAATGGGATCCAAAAATAGAGAAATCTTCAAACGAAACAGTCGAGCGATGGAAGTGATATTTCACTTATATAATGGTAACAATAGTTTTCACTCATACCATGGCCAAGTCTATAACACACTGATGCTGACATATGCACCCCGTTTACTACTATTAACTAAGAATTCCGTTCATAGAGAACAATAAACCAATGCCAAGTTGCCAACAGCTGTATCCATCTAAATTTCAGTCATACTCTTCTGGTATGGAATTTTTTCTGTTTAGCAAAAAACTGTTGTCCATTGTCAGCCATTTCTTATTTCTTTTACAAGACACATATATGGGTTTTAGCATGTCTAGAAACAACACAGATCACATACCGTAAAAGAGTGTTCATTGTGTGGATCCCAAGCTAAGCATTCTACATCTGCTTCAACAGACCACTTATGACAACTTTTTCCACCAATGTTCACATCATTCTGCAAGACATTATTGCAATATTAGTTCAGGAGATGTAAATACAAAATTTCAACAATAATGCAACAGACAATTATATCAGGTTAACACTACAGCTGGATCTTCCTTCACAGTGAAAATAATGGGCTTCAAGAGAAACCCCAGAATTCAAATAACAATAATAATAAGCAATATATTAGACAATAGCATGACAAACACCTTCAACTATTGGCTTCTCATCCAAAACAGGCAGGCGTCAACAATTCAAGTGCACGAAACATATATTAATAATTGCCAATATGATTCAATCAACATACTACTTATAATAGGGTAAAACACAATACAGCCATTGTAATATACATATAACATAACAACATTACGTATCCAATAAAACAAACAGGTATACCGGCAGCAGAAGCAGAAATTTTAAGAAACTAATTCAGTAAAATTTCTCAGACGAATTTGTAGATTCATTACCATGGCCACTGATTTATCAAAAGATCCACTAAGAAGAACTTCAGGTGACTGTTGGCTCCAAGCAACTGATTGAACCTACATGTTGAATAAATAAAGAATCAAGCATGACACACCAGCATGATGTTTCAGAATCAGAAATGCAAAGGAAATAAGCAATGATCATTGCCTTGTCATCATGGTGTTGCAGTGTGTCTAGACATTTACCAACAGCTATATCCCAGATTTTAACGGTTTTGTCCACACTTGCACTGGCTAGAGCATTCCTGGTGTTCTTAGGAAGAACGAGTCGTTCATCAGGAGAGGGGGTGATATATGAATAGATGCACCATCAGAGGAGAGGGGGTGATATATGAATAGATGCACCATCAGTTGAGCTGAAACCAAAACGCACCTCACCTCCTTGTTCCATGCAAGCCCAAGCACAGAATTTATATGGCTTCCCTCCTTGTATATTTCCCCCTGCACATGAGAAATCATGCACAATGAATATTGTTTAGTAGCATTAAAAAAAGAACAACCACATGCATGCAGGCATATGTGAATCATAACAATACCATAAAAAGCAACAGCACATATTTTTGTTTTTGTCATGCATTTACATATAATTTGCATTGTTTTGTACAAACATTTGCACGGTAACTATCAACATCAATCTGATGGGCATAAAGCAACCCAACCTACACTTCCTTACTGAAACTTGAAGGAGCTCAGGGTAGATTACTCGGGACGTTCCATCACTGTTGTGGGTCCTTCTCTTCTATTACATCACTGTGGACTAGATTTTTTACTGTGGAACACTAACAGGTTAGATTTTTCTAGCTTCTTATGCAATGACCAACCAAATGGATCAACTCAGACTCAATTCATGTGCATATAGCTTAGAATCTTATATGTGTGTGCCTGAATTTAAGTATATTCAGGGGTGTGCAAAGCAACACCCAAGCATATGGTGACAGGCCAGTGCTATGTTTAGTCAACATTGTTCCAGTCAATCTAACCTAACATTTAGTAGCTAAATGACGATAATCTTTATTGAGCTCGCCATAGAGATCAAAGAAAAAATGCAGTAGATTACATTGTCAACAAACTACAATTACTTAATGCTGGTCCTATAACAAAACTTCAGCATTCAATTTGGGGATCGTTAGGAGTCTTGACCACAGCAGTACGACTCTACTACGAGAACAAGAAAAGCCGTAATTAGCTCAGCCAGCATGTAAAACAGTTCACAAGAAGCAATTACAAAGCCAAAGTAGCTCAAATCATAAAGTTACCTTTTTGCCCTTCGCACTTTTCTTCTTTTTTGAAAGTCCTCCTAGCACCATATGAGGTTGGACTTCATCAACCTGTTAAATGACATCAAAATCCACAAAAGAGAACATAAATTGGTATATGAGTTGAAGAAACAATTCATGGCTGTATGAACTGATATTATTGTATGTTTCTAGAAACATTACAATATCCAAGTCCCATATTTCAATTGCAGGATCCATGGTGCCAACAGCTATGAAATTCCCTGCAATACAATAATGCAAGAAAAAACAACAAAATGAGAAATATGAGTAAATACTTAACATTGAAATTTCCTATAAATTCAATAAATTAGCGCTTGTTTCAAGACCCAAGTAACAAATGTTTTACCTTTGTCACCACCCTTAAGGTTCAAATCCGTCCAAGCCATGCAGAGGGGAAAATCAGTGAGAGGAACCTCATGATGCACAAACATATTTTGTTCCCCGTCCTCTGACTCTTCAAGTATATTCACCTGAATACATGCACAAACATAGATAAGGAGTTCATGGGTCACAGAATACATGCATATAGCCACAAAGCATCTGATACAAATTATTAAGCACAGTGATGAAAGGCAAGTTAAAAATGGTCAGAAACAAACTAACATGAATTAAGTACATAATTTATCATAATACATGAGTAGGAACATGCATCGTACAATATCAGTGTTCTTGAATCATTTTGAGAATACAAATGTACTCAGTACAACCAGCATGGTGCCGATATTATGTAAACATTTCGTCAAAATAGGGGGGAGGAGGGGGGGAGGGTACAGTAATCTTTTTTTTTTAATCAAAACCACTTGCCTGCAGACAATTGATGTCATCCTCGTTATGTGCACAAACAATCATCAAATCAGTAGGTTTGATAGTCATGTCTTCAATGTCCTCGTCGTCCTCGTCGTCCTAATAAGGCAGAGAAGGGGAACCATTCACCCCATTTCTATAGTTGATACCAAAAAAAGTTGGAAATGCAAACATAGTCCCCTTGGCGTGCGCCGGACAGCAAGAGAAAGCATACTCACATCAGCATTATTGGCCTTGTTGAGATAAGGATCGACATCATTGCTTGGGTAGTACAAGTCCCCCATCCCGGAGCTAAAAATTTCGAACCCTGACATGAACACAAGTTTACAATTACATCCGTTGCATCGAGCTGAAGTATCAATGGCTGATGAGGCGTTCGAATTCCTACTAACTGGATGATAAGGAAAACGGGCACCTACCGTCCTCCTCGTCATCGTAATCATCCATGTTGAGCTCTTCGAGCCCATCGGCGATGGCATTGGCAGCGCCTGAGCTCCTGTTGGAGAGCGCCTTGGCGGCGGCCTTAGCCTGCGCAACCTCGTCGACCTCCTCCTCCTCCTCCTCGTCAGCGCCATCGACTTCCATGCCGCCGTTACCATCGCCATCGCCCTCGTCGGCGTCACTCCCACCACTGAAAATCACACGGCGATCGTCAGCGAGACCACGACGCGACGCCGCGAGGAGGGGTAGGGGGAAAGCGCGCTCACTCTCTGTTTTGGAAGATGCCCTTGATGGCCTCGATCTCCTCCTGCGTGGGCAGCTCGGCTTCGACGGGGACGGCCTTGGCGGCGCCCTTGGGCACCCAGCATAACGCCGAGATCATCGTCGCGCCGGCGACGCTTGCTTTCCCACGGATACGGGCGGAGCGGTGGAGTCTGGCGGAGGCGGCCGGCGGCGCGCGAGGTGGGGGAAGTTGGCGAGGTCGGGGGCTAGGGTTTTGTTGTCTGGCTTGCTCGCGCGGCCCGTTGGGCTCAGCTCGGTGGGTTTTATGGGCCAGACGATGCTGGAGAAATTGGGCCGAACGGCCTATTCGCCTTCATCCGCAGCCGTTTCCGGGCCTTCTCTGACAGCCACCAGAATCATGATGAACTACACCATCTCTCAAGTACTTTTTATCTGCTTGTCAAGGTACTCCCCTGCATTGTTTTTTATAAACGGAAATGCTACGTAACGGAGCACCATTCTGAGCAAAAGCTATAGAGTAGACCGTTTGCCGTCTGATTTTGCGTGGATCTTAAAACATATCAATCCAGTTCGTGCCCCTTTCCCTCTCACACTTGCACCATTTCCGGCCGATTCCCCACAACGGCAGCCCTCCACCGCTATGGTTCCTCACCGCCGTCCACGCCCATGCCTCCTCCATCATGACTCCTCGCGACCGTCCACGCCTACATCTCCCCCACGGTGTTTCTCCGCCGTTGTCCACACTCATGCCTCCCCCGACAACGAAGATTTTTTGTCGTCGTCCACATACACCGCCTCCCCCGCTGTGATTCCTCGCCACCGTCGACATTCGTGCCTCAACTATTGTGTTTCCTTGCTACCATTGACATCTGCAACAGCAGTCACCTAAATTTTTTTTTTGTAGCTGACCTAAATAATTGTGGTAATACCTGATTAGAGTTTTGTAAATTCCATCTTGTTTAATGAAATTCTCTTGTATTTGGTTGTTGCTTGTTATACTAATAAAGTGCAATTCTGTGTTCACCTAATTTTGTTATAAAATTTTGTTTCAATTAATTTATTTGTCTCAGATTTTTACCTGACCGTTCTTTGTTCCCTCACAGTTAAGGGGTGTTTTTTCTGCTTCATCATATGTTAGTCTGCATGTATAAATTTTCCATTGTCATTAGATTTGATTGTGTTTTTGTATGGTGTAAATATTTTCCCTCTCAATGGTGATGTCTATGTTCATTATGTAATTTTGATGAATAGCACAAAGATTAGTACATAATTCACTTGCAGCATGGCTCTCTTTTTCGTATATGTTTGTTGATGGTCATGTGTATGTCAAAATAACAGGAAACTTTTTGATCAATGTACAACAATTATAAAACAGGCGATATCTGTTCTTACAGATTACCAGGAAACAAGGTGAAAAGGAGGCAAGAGGGTGCAAACATTGAATCTGTCTGATCTTGTTTTTTGCAGTATTGAAAAACAGAACAACATTATATCTAATTCACTGACAGGTTAGTTCCTTCTAAGCTTCGTTTCATCAAACCATCTCTGCTTTTTGGTTCTTTCTTTTCTCCTGGAAGCGCTCCTAATCTGGTGTTTACTTTTTTCATTTCTTTTTGCATTGCCCGGGGCTTCAATGCCTTTTTTTTTCACCACAACAGATTTTAAGAGCATCTCCAATGGTATAGCCAACTATTAGCTATAAAAAAGCTCCATGTCATCTATAAATAACTTGTAGATAACCTCTCCAATGGATTAGCTATAGCATTGGTTCTTAAAATTAATATAGGCTCATATGTAATAGATGCAATGCACCTTGTAATCCGTTATAGACTGGCTCTTGGTTAAGAAATAGTCTCTATCTTCCTTCTCCTTTTCTCTCCTTCACATAAGTAAAAGGATGAGGTGGACTTCTTATATCTTTCTGAGTTGTCCTGTTGGGGATGCTCTAAGGCCCAAGGAAGGGCTAGTAATAATTAGGGGAACATTTATGTGTTTACGACCCATATAGCAGACAATGTTTTTTATGGATCTTTTTTTCTTGGCCATAATCAGGCATCTCCATGGGCAACGCAAGTAAGAAAACAGCAAAAACATGGATTCGGTTCGGTCCGACATGTTAATGGTGCAGCGTGGAATGTAAATCATAAGACGGGACATATACACTAGGATACAAATAGCATGTTTGACAAAATCGACCGACACTTATTCAGTCAACTTATGACCGGTGTATCCCTAAAAGCTAGGTGGCCTTAGACTGTATCCAACGGAGTTCCGTCCCACCTCCCTTTTCCTCTGTCATAGGAAAAAAAGGCTCAAAGGGAACCTGGTTATCACTCCAACGACATCCCCTCCCGATCGGGAATCCTAGGGGAAAGGAGAGAGAATCCCAATCTAGACAAATTCTCTTTTCATTCTCCTCAGTTGGGATAGTTGTGGTGGTGGTTTAAAATAATACTTTTAAGAAGGGAAGGGAGCGAGGAAGATTGCGATGTTGGTTTAAAATAATATTGTTGGAAACGGAAGGGAACGAGAAAGGGAATACTGTTGGAGTGCAGGATGAGAAGGGAATAAAATATGAGAAGGGATTCTTGTCAGAGAGTAGGAATAGAATGAAAGTATGAGAAACGATTGAACACATCATATATACCAAAAACATCGAGACCGGAACAAAATTATATTATATAAAACAGAGACAGGTTAGATCTACACTAACCTGATCTGCCCACATCGCATTACATCACGGCCTTAATACAGGGAAGACCGGCAATCATCTAAACACCGTCGAAAAGAAGAGGTACGCACGCATCCGTTCAGCTGTGGTCGTAGCTACATAGCGCCATGAAAAAGGTGAAGGCCTTGTCGCCGGCCGCGACGGCCAGCGCCGACGACATCGATCGGCGTGTGTCCCATGGCCTCATGCATGCAGCGACCAGCGGCCAATTGGTAAGGGCCTTGTTTGTTTTAGATTAAATTAAATCAAATGAAAATTTGTTAATTTTTGTATAAACCAAATGATGTAATGTTTTGTAGTCATTCTTGTGGGGTTTTAAATAGTACTTCTTAAAGTTTGTAAAATATTTTTTCATAATTTTTTGAACTCGTTAAAACGTATTTTGAGGGGGGTCATAATTTTGCTACATTAATCTAAAACAAACAAGGTCAAGACCATCTCTAGCTGGACGGGTGGCCGTCCAACGCTCGTCGGACGAGCCTCCCGTCAGACGCCAGCGCTGGTTAGATCTTAAGATAAATTTTGTTATTTTTGTTTCATCATGTAATTTTTTTTAAAAATAAATAAAAACAGAAATATTCTCTGATCAATGTTAGGTCTTACACATATTTTATTCAGATCGACATGACCAATATTCATTTTTATAAGTCTTTTTTTTAAGGATAGCCTAGATGTATAAATGTTGTACATCAATATAAAAGTATATGTGTGAATAGACATGCATTAGAGAATTTTTTTGATTTTTATTGAATTTTATGAATTTTTTTACATTGCGAAACAAAAAAATAACAAAATTTACCTCAATATCTAATGCTGGTTGTTGGATCTCCAACGGCCAGCGATGGCGTCGGACGGGAGGCGCGTCGGACGGCCCCCGCATCCTCTCCAGCTATCTCTTCGTCTTCGAGGATCATTTTTTCTTTGCGAATAGATTTTAATTTCTTGAGATGTTTTAGCAGATTTTTTTTGTTCTCTTTAGAAAACTTTTTTGTTCATCCCTTCATGAATAAATTCTTTCTTCGTTCTCTTCACGAATTTATTCGGAGATATGTTGTTGAGAATGGTGTAAGAAAAAGAAGGCGGGAAGAGGAACTAAGAAGGGAGTGAAATGGGAAAAAAAATGGTCTAACAATCACACATCACTACATCAGCACGTAAATCATGTGGATGGTTGGGCGTTGGAGCGACGTTCCGTTTGATCATGTCATGCTTGGAGCGACGTTGATTGAGCATATGACCCGACACTCTGAGCTTCATGTTAATCTCTAGTAAAAAAAAGTATAGCTTCATTGCCCTAAAAAAAAAAAACTAGATTCATGGCATTTGTCCAACGGTGCCCTCTTTTCCCCACGCTATCACTTCATTGAAATAAAGTGAGCGATTGAGTTGAATTTTGATATAGGGACAGCCATACGGTGAAGATATATATAGGATACACATAAGAAAGAAGAGTGAACTACACCGTTGCCCTAGTGGTTATACCAAAATCTATCACCTAGCTCCCTAAACTTTAAAAATGCTTTAACGCCCGTAAAAATTGTTCCATTTGCACCGGAGCCCTAGAATAATTAGGTCAACCTGATGGGGTGACCGTTAGGTGAAGTGGCTACCACAAATGTATTTTTTTTTAACTGAGATGGCATCCATGTTACCCATAAAAAATTTTAAAACTGGAATATAAAAATAAATATTTACAAATAAATAAAGGAAATTTTAAAAATGGAAGTTTCAAAATTTTCAACTTGAATCTTAAATTGGAATTTTTAATTTTTAATTTTTGGTGTATATTTTTTTGGGATTTGAATTTTAAATTTCAAATATTTTGATCATAAAAACTTTCTGTTTTTTAGAAAGAAATAAATAAAATTAAAAACTTATGTTTTAAAAGAACTTTGAATTTGAATCTTAAAAATTTTGAATTTGATTTTTCCTAAAAACATTTAAGTTTAAAAATCAAATGCTCAAATTAGCAATCCAAAAAACGCTTAGAATTAAAATTCAGTTTCTATATGTCAATTCCAATCTAAGATTGAAGCTCCAATTTTGAAACTTTCAAGCTTGTTTTTTTTTATCTCTAAATTTGATCGCATTTTTTAAATTTGTTATTGTTTTCAGATTTTTTTCATGTAATATGGATCCCATCTCATTTGAAACATGGAATTCTCTCAACTTCGAAAGCATCAATCAATAAGCCAGAAACGTTTCGTTTTTTCGGTTTGGAAGAGCTCCAGGTTTTTTCTAGAAACAGCTTCAAGAAAAAACAAACCGTTCAGCTTTCAGAATTCAGAAACGAGAATAAAAAAATCACAAGCCAAGGATTGTAATAACCCGAAATCAACAAGGTGGATCATCAAGGGGATTGATTGATGCATTCAGAGCCGTGATAGGGATGATCAATCTCGCCATTTCTGCGGCACGTATATTATGATTATGATTATGTGCGCGCCGTGAGGGCTGCAGCGATCGATGCATCCCTGTCACCTTATTGATTGTGGATGAGCTCAGGCTACATGCGTCCATGTCGCCCTTCTCTGTCTCCCACTGTGGTTGCTTTCCGGATTTGTTTACTGACCGAATTATTATATTTTGCTTAAAAACTGACGCGTTTCCTTAGAGAAATTCAAGGTGTTCGAGTGGTTTAGAGCGCTTTTCGTCGTAAGGCCATGGATATGTGGACGCTGAAGAGAGTTGGATGCAATCAAATTAAGGATGGAGTCAACGGTGCAGAGTTCGGCCATGCACCACCAGCGCTGATCATTCGCAGATCACCATAAACAGACTGACTAATATGGATTATGAAGTACCTACTCTCTTCATTCAAGTCAAACTAGCTAATCACAGGCTCACGCTGCAACGCACCTCCATCAATAAAGTCTACTGGTCTTATGGTCTAGCTAGCTTAAACCATCATTAGCTCCAATCTAATCAAACTATAGAATTATCAGGCAGGGTTGGGTCCTCCATCAAGCTAATCCAACTCTTCGGTATTTATCCACTTTAGCTGGGATTGAGATGGATTGCACGCAAGGCGTTCGGAGATTGGGGGGGTTTGACCAGCAGGTAACCATGGATCGATCCATATGCATGCGTGGGCATGCTAGAAGAGAAGAACATTGTAACTCGATTGATGTGTTGTGTTGGTCCGTGCAGTGCAGGCAACACAGCAATGGCGTTCGTCTCCATCGGTTTTTTTTTCTGGTGGTTATTGAGCGCCTCTTGGCCGGTATCTTTATCTGTGGTTGTGAGGGATGGAGGGCACATCGCCAAAATGTGCCAACCCTCCATGGGACACTTGTCCGGTCGTCTTCGGTCTACCTTCGGTTCATGTTTTGACCATACTCTGTAATCACAAATTACTATTACAATTGAATTTGTATATGTAGGATATAATAAATTTGTTTATAATGTTATTGATACATCTTTCGAGATGGGTTTATATACATGTGATTTTACCAATCTAAATATATGAAAGAAAAAAAGTATATCAACGCTCCAAGATTCTTGGAAGCTGAACATGGCTATTTTTTTTTGGCCGAAACGGTGCAAGTTGATTTGGGCATTTTTACAACGGCTCTTCCTCATGCAGTAGTTCTTCCTCCTCCCCATCTCTCTCCATCTCTCTCTCTCACTAACAGCTACCTCCTTCCCCGTCTCTCTCTCCTCTTGTACCACCAATCCACGTACCACTCTCCCTCTCTGATCTACCTCCTCCCCCATCTTCCTCTTGCTCCCTCCCCTCTCGTGCAATGGTTTACCCCCATCCCCCTCTTGATCTCTCCCCTCTTCTTATGAAATGACTTGATGGACAATAAGATGGCCGGGGTTTAAAAGAGATGGTCGGATTTCAAAAAAGTTGGTCAGATTTTGGGAGAAGATGGTTGGATTTGGGGGAAGTACATGACCCCCAAATTTAGCCTCAGACAACCATATGTGAATACTGAAAGATTTCGTTTGCTCGCAACATTTTATTTGCCTTTCTGAAATTTTTTTTCCCCAGAGGATGTTGCGATATTTTCATTCAGTTGTTGCAGTGCTTTTATTTAAATGTTATAGTGCTCTAATTCAAATACTATTTTCAATGTTTCATTGCTCTAATTCAAAATGTTGTAGTGCCCTAATTCAAATGTTGTGGCAACTATTTTTTATGTTTCTAGTGCTCTTATTCAAAAGTTGAAGTGTTTTTCATTAGACTGTTGCAGTTATCTAATTCAAATGTTACAATAGTTATTTTTCGATGTTTTAGTGCTCTTAGTTGAATGTTGCATTGCTTTCATTGAAATGTTGCAGTGCTTTTATTTAAATGTTGTAACAACTATTTTTAATATTTGAATGCTCTATTTTAAATGTTGCAACAACTGCTTTTCAGTCTTTCAGTGATTACTATTCAGTGTTTAAGTGTTTATTTTTTATGTTGTAGTGCTTACTATCTAGTGTTTCCATGCTAATTTTTTTAAATGTCATAGTGCTTTTATTTTTCAATGTTGCACGTTTTTATTTTTCAATGTTGCAACATTTCATTTTAACTTATTGTAACATCTTTCAATTTAGGGCAACATTGTGGTTTAAAATTACTGTAAAATTTTCTATCAAAGTAATGCGATATTTTTGAACTAAGTGCAAAATTGCTCGATTTTTATTTTTTTTTCGGACGTCCGATCTATAGTCACCTCCATAGTATTTTATGTTTACCCAGCTTTTTAGTTCTTAGGCCAAAAGGCGTGGACGACTAATGTTGAGGGACAAAATTAATTTCCTTCTATTTAAAAAAGTTTTTTTTTTGTACATACAGCGAGAAAAGAAATATTTACGATGGGAAGAGTACTAAACACATCTTTGGGATACATCGCTTTTGCCTATGAACAATCACATGGGAAAGAAAGAAAAGCAGACAAAAAAAATCTGAACCTAGGGCAAAGTTCTTGCAATGGATCCTGGACCTAGATCGATCCTTAGCACTGCGTCATCAATCCGTCCCTACCGTGTGCCTGTTCCAAGCATATACATGTTCTGCAGGGCTCATGGTTTATTCAAAGAATCAAATGCTTTGTCCTTTTTAGACCTTGGGGAGCTTGGTATACATACATCATGCTCGGTTGAGCTTCAGTTATACGAGGGATTTTTTTTCATCTTTGATGCCTAATATCTGAGGTACCACGAATCACAACCAATGATCAAGGTAGATCCAACCGTTTTTTTTAAAAAAAAAGGTACCTCTCTATACCTCCTCTCCATTACTTTGATGTTTTGATGTACCGCTAGTGTAAAAGGGCATAATGATATTTTTTTCTCTTCTCACCGCTAGCAAGGTTGATGCACGTGTTAGACAAGCTCGCCAATGTTGCACCCACATGAGCTCTTGACATCATCGTTGCCACATAAGTGCGACCTCCCAGCCACGCCCGTGTGTGGCATGAGGTGACCTCCCTCGCCGCACAAGTGCTCCTTTCTGAATTAGTGCTACACTCAGATGTACAAGGTGCATACGAATAATAAATGCAAGATTTTCCTATGATTGCTACTACTAGGCTGGCAAGCTAGCTCATGTACAGCTTGGTTTTGGTTTAAGTCGAGCTCCACTCGTAGGCCAACAAGCCCTCGAGTTTTTTTTTTCTAACTAGGTCAAAATACGAACCAAGCTAAGCTTAGGACTAGCTCGCTCATGACTCGTGGATTAGCCAATGTCCAGGTGCCAGTACAATCCATCATGACTAGTAGTTAGCCATCATTTCGTCTATGGCTACTACATGCCCTCAGCACAGTCCAACAAAGGGCCTCAAAGTATCAACCTCATGATATCCCATGGTCAAGCCACCTTAAACCTGACTCCCAACCCCATGGCACTAGTTAGTTTGTTGATTCGGCTCACAAGCCCTCACAAAGACAAACCGAGCTCTAAGCAAGCTTGAGCTACACTTCCCTCCCAACTTGTGTGGGCCAAGTAGCGATTGAGCCAAGACAGGCCTTAGCTCGCTAAAGCTTGATTTGTTTCTACCCTTAGTTAATTAATACAAGACAGGCTACTCACAACAGCACATGTTGGCCATAAGGGATGGCCTCGTGATCCATGTGTGTTCTTTCTGTAAAGAGAGATAAGTGAAATACAACTCCATCTGCTTATCAATTGCCTTTTTGTTTTCTAGATAATTCTGAGATAGGTTTCTTGGATGTTGTAGCTACCCCCAACCCTCTTGCAAGACAATCATACAAACTTGTGCGGAGGTTGGTGGGAGAGCTCAAATATCATATGAACGGAGGGATCAAAGAAGACAGAGGTGGATGGTGCGTTCATTATTGGATTGTGGGCTATTTTGGAAAGAGTGTAACCGTGCATCTTCCAAGGTAACCTCAATTACCTTTATAAAGAATGTTTTGAGTAGGCTAAGCAAAAGGCGCTTCTTAGAAATATGATGATGAGTAAATTGTAGTGTAGGGTCTATTGCAGAGCCCCTAATCTTTTAACTTGAAGCTTCTTTTGTTGGTTGTTACAAGTTTTCCTCTTGTTGTCGTTGTGTGTGTATTCATTATGCCTTGGTCGCTCCTATTTATGACCAAGCAATTGTGTCTCAGTTAAAAAAGGTGAATTAGCATCTCAAACAAACTATGAAGCTCTCAAAGTAAAGCATTTTAATAAATAAGAAACTTCAACAAACTTACAAGTTTAGCAAATCACCTGATGATTGGATTGTGTCGGTGGTTGGGAAACGGAGTTCATTGGGTACCAAGCTTATTTGTTAGCTTGAAATAGGGATCATCAAGAACCTTCCCGCAACGTACTAGGGTCTTTAATTCATAGGCAAGGCAACATTTTTTACTCTGGTTCAGGCCTCCTGGTGCCGTGATAATAGCCCTACATCCAGTCTTTCATTATCACAAAAGAAAGTACAAGAAGGAGGAGGCACCCAAGCCAGAAAGAGCTTGCCCGAGCATCTATTGATCTCTTACAGGCCCTCTCAAAGAGAAGTGTTATGAATGTATTTATACTACCAGCAGGAAGGAAGGAAGCAGACTTCCTTCTCATGTAATATACAACTTGTGCACACCTGCCATTCTAGCTTTTGACAGAGCCGTCTTGTTCTCTTGACTCCGGTGTGCCACTGTCAGGGGGGTCGGGGGGACAACACATCGGCTTGACCTCACCTAAGGCATCCTGTGTGGCTGTCACGCGGTTACCTCTAGGAGAGGGTGTATTGCACAAGTAATAGGGTGAAATTTGTCTTGTTAAGCGTCTTGCGAGGCTGGATAATGCCAGACTCCACGTTGACCAATCCCCCGACAGATTGCTTACTAAAATGCTCTCAAACTCAACACAAATAGATGCGGATTCTATGCCTCTTGTCAGATTCTTTTTAACTCTAAAATATTATGTCCAGTCTAGCTGGTCAGGTATCTACTCGTATAGTTCTATGTCATGGGTAGGAAATAGAGGTTATGGATGTGTTTGGTTCACTCTCAATTTTGTCTTACCTAGCTATCCCAAAAAATGATCACAACCAATGAAAGTTTAGGTGTGTTTGATTCATAGCCAATTTTACCCCACTGAGCCTTGCCAATAGTTGGCATGACCATTCAAAGTTGAGAATTTTTTAGATGGGTGTGTTTGGTTCATAGCTAATGGCTATCAATACTTGTCTTACCAATTAATTGCTAGTAGAGTCCATAAAAATATATAGCTGCCAATGGACTAATGGAGAGAGAATCTTGCAAATCAATGGTAGTAATTTAAACACAGGCCAACTTTGGTCAACATAGTCTAAATTTGTTTAACACCATCGCCAGGTGGTGAATAAAAACAATGCATTTGGTAAAAAAGTGAGCATTGATATATAAAACAATGCATTTGGCAAAAGGTGAGCATTGCATAGCCAATAAGAAGCAAACATACTCTACGTGTTAATAAGCCGTCAACGATGGATCATGCAGAAACGAGTGGTTTCCCGTTTTCAACAAGAAGATGGATCAGCGTGTTCATTCTGCATTGGAAAAGCTCCAAAATGAGGTGCCAATCGATAAGTGTCGGGTGAGCAATAGACAGGACCAGGTTAGGCTTGGCTATTTTTTGGTATGTGGTTTTGTTTGGTTCGGTTTTGTTGTGCCAAATTTTTTTATACAGACTATTCGATGTAATATTTTGTTATATTTTTTTGAAGTTTTGTAGGATTTTACTCATAGATCTAAAAAATATTTTTTACATAGATTTTAAAAATATTTTCATACTCTTATTTCATGCTACTCAACTGTTAGCTCAATCAAATCGAACCAAACAAAACCGCGAACCAAAAAGGAGGGTCTATATATCTTCTCTGATGATTTTTGTTTAGGGGTAGCGATTCAAACATAGGCTAGGCCTTGTTCTTTTCAGCGTATTGTACCGTTGCGTATTACTGTAGCAAATTTTGTTTAACACCATCGCCAGTTGGTGAATAAAAACAATGCATTTGGTGAGCATTGATATATAAAACAATGAATTTGGCAAAAGTTGAGCATTGATGCATATCCAATATGAAGCAAGCATACTCTACGTGTTAAAAAGCCGTCAACGATGGATCATGCAGAAACGAGTGGTTTCCCTTTTTCAACAAGAAGATGGATCAGCGTGTTGAAGGAAAAGCTCCAAAATAAGGTGCCAATCTATAGGTGTCGGGTGAGCAATAGGCCTTGTTTGTTTTAGATTAATGTTGAGTTGCGTTTTACTGTAGCAAATTTGTGACCCACTCGAAAGCTGTTTTAAAAAATTCAAAAAATATGGAAAAAAATATTTTGCGAACTTTAAGAAGAACTATTTAAAACCCCATAAAAATAACTACAATATATTACAACATTTGTCCGATACAAAAATAACAAATTTTCATTTAATTTAATTTGATTTAATCTAATTTAATTTAATCCAAAACAAACAAGGCCATAGACAGGACCAGGTTAGGCTTGGCTATTCTTTGATACGAGGTTTTGTTTGGTTCGGTTTTGTTGTGCCAAAATTTTTTATATAGGCTATTCGATGTAATATTTTGTTATATTTTTTTGAAGTTTTGTAGGATTTTACTCATAGATCTAAAAAAATATTTTTTACATAATTTTTTAAAATATTTTCATACTCTTATTTCATGGTACTCAACTTTTAGCTCAATCAAATCGAACCGAACAAAATTGCGAACCAAAAAGACAGCCAATATATCTTCTCCGATGATTTTTGTTTAGGGCCAATAGATAAGACTTTTCTTGAGTTGTGGCCCACTTGAACGCCACACTTATCTGCATTCCCTTCCTCCTTCACGTTCAAAAAGGAAAGCGAAAATGGATTGGTGAAGAGGGAAAGACACGGACAGACAGAGACGGGAGGAATCTTTAACTGTGCTTGACAACAAATCATCCCACGCGCTAATCACCAGTGGTTAGCCGGCCAAGCATCACCGAGTATACATATGCATACGAAAACGAGTAGAGCTAACATATAAATATATACATGTATTAAAAAAAACATTACACTAGTCTGATATATGACAAAACCATGAACTTAATGCTAGAAAATTCTGAAAATCTACCGGTCATTTTCTTAGGTTGAACTGTCATGGTTTCAAACATATCTAGTCCGTGATATTACATTGTGTTCATGAACGGTCCATACAAACCATATATATTTTAGAGCGTTTTAAAAATCTATAACTCTTTAACTTCTTAAAAATGCTTCTCCAAAGCCTCCGAACCACCGATAAAAGCTCTAAATAAAATAGACTAGCCTCTCGATCAAAGCTCCCTAATCCAACTTAAAATGAAAACGGACAAATAATTTCACGTGGCTAGGACACAGGACTTGGGTAGCAAACACGATGATAAAAGTTGATCAGCCTAAAAAAGAAAGAAATGCATGCAGAAAAATAACTCATGTAGATGAAGGTCTCGTACATTTCAGCTTAGCGTAGCGTAGCGTTTCAGTAAAATTTATCTTTTTTATATAGCATATTTGGCGTAATAATTTGTATTGATTTTTCTCAATTTTTAGTAGTCCTCTTAAAGATCCTAAAACTATTTTTAAATCATTTTTTATAATATTTAAATATCTCTTTAAAGGCTTTTAAATTTCACTGAAACGCTACACTACGATACGGTAAGCTGAAGTGTACAGGGCCGAAATGCATTGGACGCTTGGAGCATCATTAGCAGGTTTTCTAAAATACTGTTGCGGACAACCTCTAGCCTCTGTAGCGATGAAATATAGATAGTAAAATATAGAAATTCTGCGTGCGGTGCTCTTGGGCTCTTGGCTGAGTGTGCAGACCGGCCGCAGTTTTGCAGCTTGCGATGGTGCAGTTCGGACGGCAGACAGCCGTACGCACAAAGTCAAGCATGGCTTGAAAGATGAAAATATGCAGGCCCCTGAAAAAGAGGGGCAGGTTCCTATATTCATGTGCTGTATCCACCCATCACCACGTACCCACACGGCCACACCCAACGCAACACATGTGATATAGACCTCTTTGTTTCGCTGTTCGATTCAGTTTAATTGAGGTAAATATTGTGGGTTTTTTTAAAAATACAAAAAGGTTAAATTTTTTTTTACTTTTTGAGATTTTTTAGTAAAACCATACAAAGTCTGAAAAAAATTATTACAAAATGGTACACTAATTAGTTTGTATAAAAATAATACATTTTGCCTCGATCAAACAAAACCAAGCCAAGCTGCAAACCAAAGAGGACCATATTTCCGCCTACGAATGGAATTGGAACACAAATGTAGCGATTTTGGTTTTTGGTGCTTGTTAAAAGACTAATCACTGTTTATTTGGGACAACTCTCAAATGTACCACTTCATATAAAATGTTTTTCGAATCAAACTTCTCACTTATTTCCAAATCTAATGCAAAAATAAAGTTCATTTGTTTCAAGTTGAGGCAATTGGTAAAAAACAATACAAGCATCCAGAGAAGCTATATTTATTTATGACAAATGCAATAAGCTTATTGTCTTTTTTTTTTTCAAATAATGGTTATTAAGGTTTGATTTTCCTCGCATCGCAAAAAAGAAGGTTCAATTTTCCTCAAATTAACTCTTAACATTACGGTTAGTTGTTGCAACATATTTTCCTAAATACCGAAGCAACTTGCTACCTTTCTGATAGCACACCATTATTAAATTTGATAACATGGCGGTGAATCAGTGCGACAGTATTTAAGTAATGGTAGTCAGTTTGCTTCTTTTTTAATCTCAATGCTGTCACTCACACACCTAATTATGGGTACGGATACAAGTGGATGTAAGAAAATACCTTCGCCTCCATGTTGATGGCTGACAACTTTCTCTGTTTATCCCCCTCTTTCCCATTCTTTTTGTTTTTTTGCATTCATCCCCTCCGATGAGTTCTACCAACCACAGGTAAACTCCAAAAGAGGTCAGTAAAATTAACAAAAGGACCTCAATAAAGCACCCTCTTAAGCATCGCTTTTGGCTCCGGTAAAAGAGAACTCCAACCAAAGCATATTATTATGACCAAACTGTTGGAGCAGTAACATGTGAGCCGTACCATTTTCAGAAAAGAAAATATATTTATTACGTATCTTTCTGCTTAATTCTCGCAGACGCCATCGATCCTCTCAATATTGCGTAGGACGTATCACCCGATACCAAAAAGTATAGCTGCTGTGTCTATGCCTCTCTTTAGGCATAATCCCTTCGTTTTTGCCATGGTCAAGGGTTTCTTTTCAGGTTAAATTAAAATTTAAAGATACCATTAAAAATTTATTATTTTTATGTAATTCAAACGGTTCAGTATTTTATTGTTATTTTTTAATCTTTGAAAGGTTTTCTTCGAAGAACCCAAAACCATTTTTATGTTTTTTTTGGTTCTTTGGACCCTCTATCGACAGTCCACATTTTTTCAGAGTATTACAGCTGGTTTCATCTCAAAACAACAAGACCAATTATCATGTATGGAGCTGGTCTTCAAAAGACGTGAATTAGACTCGTAAGAAGATCACCAATGAGAGATGGTTTCAGAGATAAGCATATAAACAGATAATGATAAATAAACAAATAAGCGCTCAGAATGGAAGATGGATTTATAGACAAATTAGTCTTCTAGTGTGTTGATGACTTAGCCAGGTAGTCCGAAATGTGACGGAAGGTGAAAATGTGAAATAGAAAATATGCTTGAGGTGAAAATGATCATTGTCGTGTCTGGTCTTCAAAAGACGTGAATTAGACTCGTAAGAAGATCACCAATGAGAGATGGTTTCAGAGATAAGCAT
Source organism: Raddia distichophylla (assembly GCA_005191435.1). Classification (NCBI taxonomy): domain Eukaryota; kingdom Viridiplantae; phylum Streptophyta; class Magnoliopsida; order Poales; family Poaceae; genus Raddia; species Raddia distichophylla. Next base: position 3,427,251 of record SPJY01037268.1, on the reverse strand, counting down.
ATAAACAGATAATGATAAATAAACAAATATCTCATCAGAATGGAAGATGGGTTTATAGACAAATTAGTCTTCTAGTGTGTTGATGACTTAGCCAGGTAGTCCGAAATGTGACGGAAGGTGAAAATGTGAAATAGAAAATATGCTTGAGGTGAAAATGATCATTGTCGTGTCCTCAATGGTCGTCGTAACTCATAGTTATGCTCACGTCAACATCAAACATGCATGCTTCTTTGCTATGTTAGAACATGTAGTCAAGCATCCTTTATATTTCATCCGAACTAATGCTAGGTTTTCTCATTAGCACACACAAGACGGCTACCAACTCTAGCTAAAGTGCATGCCACTATTTTCATCACATTCATCTGTGAGTTTTCTTATATCATGCTGCACTTCTAAGGTCATGTTCTTTTGAGCTGATATGAACAGCTGAATGGCTGAAATGACTGAATTTTGAGAGCTTGTCAAGGTAGTCTCGAGATTCAGATCCATTTCGTTTGAATTGCTTTTTTAAAGCATTAGTACCCACCTTCAAAACAACGGAAAAAACAAACTCAAAAAACTTAAAACATATGTCTTTTAAAAACGTAGATAATTAGTCGTTAAGCTGATAAGCTGAAAAGGACTGGGCCTAAGTTTCAATTTATTGGTCCAATAGTCTAGTTAGATGCTTATGTGGCATGAGATCTTTTGTGCAACTTCTTTGGAGATACAATTTGCATAATATTTATATTTATATATATGCTTTTGCTAATCATCAGACGACTGTTTTATAGAGAAGTCTCATTCGATCTTCTCATATACCTAGATACTTTTGTTGAATTGTTTATATGTGCTATGCAGGTGTCTGATGTACGGTTTAGAAAACTGATTGAGAGTCAAGTATAACTCTTATAAATCTAATGTTAAATCGGTTCCAGTACAGTTCATGTTTGATGGCACAAAAAGATGAGGAAGGAAAATTAAGAGAGCAGGAACCAAGAAAAAGAAGAAGAGCATTTTTTTCTTTTGGAGAGAAAAAAAAAAAAAGGAAAGTCCAAATAGTAAATCCAGAAAGTGGGTGTGGTATCTTTCCTTAGATTTTCTTATTCCCCCTTCCTCTCTCCTCACCTTCTTCTCCCCGTCGCCGTCTCCAATCCATTCCCTTTGCTCCTCTTGTTCTTGGTCTCAGGCTCAGGCTCAGCGCAGGGAGAGAGAGGGGAGGCGAAGCGAAGCGAGGAGGAAGACAAATTTGATCCGGAGGAGGAGTCGTTGCGGTTTGGCGCGGTTGGTTTTGGTGCTTGTGTGGAGATGGACCCCAAGTTCCCCCCACCCCCACCGCTAAACAAAACGGAGCCCACCACGACGACGACGACCACCTCCATCACGAGCACGCAGCAGCAGCAGCAGCAGCTGGATCCCAAGCAGTACCACCACCCTCGCCAAGAGCAGCAGCAGCAAATCCAAGTCCAGCCGCCGCTGCCGCAGCAGCAGGATGGGGACGGGGGCGGCGGGAAGGAGCAGCAGCTGCAGGTGGTGGTGGCGCCGGCGCCGGCGGGGGATAGGAGGGTGCAGGGGCTGGGGCCGAAGCGGAGCTCCAACAAGGACCGGCACACCAAGGTGGACGGCCGGGGGCGGCGGATCCGGATGCCGGCGCTCTGCGCCGCGCGGATCTTCCAGCTGACGCGGGAGCTTGGGCACAAGTCCGACGGGGAGACCGTCCAGTGGCTGCTGCAGCAGGCTGAGCCGGCCATCGTCGCCGCCACGGGCACCGGCACTATCCCGGCTTCCGCGCTCAGCTCCGTCGCGCCCTCGCTACCGTCCCCGACCTCCGCCCTCGCCAGGCCGCACCACCACCACCACCACCACCACATGTGGGGCCCGCCGGCGGCGTCCGCGGGGTACTCCCCGGCCGGGTTCCTGAACTCCGCCGGCGCCGGCACGGGCGGCGGCGACGGCGGGGGGATCGGCGGGCTCATGCAGCGGATGGGGCTCCCAGCGGGGCTCGAGCTTCCTGGTGGGGGAGGAGGCGGCGGCGGCGGAGGGAGCCTGGGCGTAGGCGGGCACATCGGGTTCGCGCCGATGTTCGCCGGCCACGCGGCGGCTATGCCTGGGCTGGAGCTCGGGCTGTCGCAGGACGGCCACATCGGTGTGCTCGCCGCGCAGTCGCTCAGCCAGTTCTACCACCCGGTCGGCGGCGCCGGCGGCAGCGGGCAGCTACAGCACCCGCACCCTCACCAACATCACCACCAGCAACAGCAGCAAGAGGACGGCGAAGACGACCGTGACGATGGCGAGTCCGACGAGGAGTCCGGGCAGTAGTAGGCCGTTGATGTTTCTTGGTGTTCCTCGAGAAGAAAGAAAGGAAGGAAGAAAGGAGAGAAAAGTGTATGCATGCAGCTACGGGATGCGTTTGTTACTGTTAGGTTATTGTTCTTGGGGTTGTGATGGCTTTTTATGTCGATTTTTTCTCGTGTGGTGTCAAAACTCAAAAGAGGCTTCTTGCTCGGGGGCTTGGTGGAGTGGATCAGGATCATCCACAGTTCCTACTCCCGCTGCTCCATGGATAATCGCTGAAGTCTTCGAATTCTAAGTTTAGGTAAAAGTTCAAATCTTTTCTGCATTCAACATGTTGCATGTGGGGATCTTTGAGAGGGGGAACTGACCGATGAGCTTATGTGTATCAACGTTTCTGTTGTGTACATCCTGCAGGTGTATATTAGCTGAGAGCTTGATGGATTGGATCGATCGCCTTGAGTGAGCGCCTTATTTGTTATTACATGGTGTGTAGGTATTCAGGTAATTTTGCAGTTAGGGAGGTTTTTCTTGATGGGAGTGATGATCTGCATTTGAGCGATAAAGATGGTAGCCGGCAAATTGATCCTCCTCAACAAGCAATTTCTGCAATGCAGATATGACACATAAATACATTTCTAGAGCGCTGATTCTATATGCTTGTTTGCCATTTTCTTTTGTGATATGCCAATGATCTGTTAGCCTGTTTCTGATTTCAAGTTCTCTTATTTTTCTTCCATGAATATACACACCATAGCAGCAGTTTGGTTGATCTATGTGGTAGTGTTTCAGTAGATTTCTTAACCAGGAAGAACTGTCTATTAACAGTATGATCAAGAGATGTTTGTTCATAGTCGTCTCTGGTGAAGTGTATCTAACAACTCTATGTCTGGTGTTTTTTTAATACTTTCAAGTTTCAATGCATTAATACTCAATTTACAGCACAATAGTTTGGAGAAGGCAATGCCTGCTTGATTCAGAAACAAAAAACAAAGTATTGCATGACTGTTTGCAAAGCGAACTAAAACCTTTGGGCCATTTCCACAATTAAACGATGCAGTTGAATTCCAAATCTATTTGGATGGGGTCCAGCTTGGAAGTGGCTTACGCTATATTTGTCTAGCTTTGACCTTCTGCTTGCATGTGGCGCACAAGTCACTATTTCCATCAGAAGCGGTGAGGAGATGATCATTTTAGTGGGAGTATCAGAGAAAGCTGCATACCGTTTTTTCTATGTTCAAGATTAGTTTAGTTTCCAACTCATCTACTCTATGAAGCTTGAACGACGTGCTGAAGAGGGCAGCATGCTCGTTGTAATCATTTAGGAAGAGGAAAAAAATTCTCAAAAAAAAAGGAAGAGCAAAAGAAAGAGTTTTTTCCTGTGCGGACAGCATGATTATGCTGGCACTGTAGTTCCCCATGTTCATGTGTACTTATTTCTTGAGCGTTTATGTATCACAACTGCAACTGCTAGCTGTCTGCCCCCTGTGGAAAGGTTAATAGTTTTGAAATGTCGTTGATGTCTGCATTTCTTTTGTGTTTGCATCATGTTTACCTGTTTTGTCTTGCCACATTCATTCATGAAATCTTTCATAAATGCTAGGCAAAGAACATATCTATTTGGTACCTATTGGATCTTGCCCAGCTGCCATAAAACCGAACTGCTTATGGTACTTTGGTATCGTCAGCGTCAGGAGCTCAGGGCACATGGTGGGCTGACAATGGTAGTACATCAGCACCGTCCTACACTGAAATGCACCAGACCCGATTTCTGTTGCTCGTTTTATGATATTGTTTACTTTCTGGTGGTGGTGACTTCATGCGCCCATCTACTCTAGCCAGATTTTGTTTGGTGAGTTGCAGAGTAGTATAGCTTAGAATATTAGAAGCTGCCCTTCCCCTCCATGGTGCTTAATCTTAGCTTAACGTATCTTGATTGAAATTGTGCCAATACTTTGTGATTTGATATGTAACCTGATTGACCAGCCATCCACTTGAATTTGGGGTTTCTGGTTTATAGTTTATTATAGCTGTGCAATGCTATCCCCGTCTGTTTGGATCGATGGTTATGTGATTTTTTGTGTGTGTAACTTAAGATGCTGGACATGGATGCATTTAGGGTTCTATTCAGTTGCTGTTCGTGTGCGCTGGTGCATACCGTGCATGTGCGACTATACAGAAGAACAAATGCATATGCATGATTTGGTTGGAAGCCGCAGGTTAAGGGTGGTGAGTTGGTGTAGCTCAGCCTGCTCAGGGTTAGGTTATGATTGAGATTGTGCATGCTTGGTTATCAATGGCTCGTCTATATCACTTTGTTTAACATCTCCGGTGGTTGAACCGGATGATGCCTTGATTGACATGCGAGTCATGCTGCTATTTTCTTTTCTTTCTTGGCTTGAGATGACTCATGGTGCTCTTTAATATACCATCAATCACTATGGCTTACACCACTCACCTTGTTGCATGATTAGATGTTTAGATTAGATTATATCAGATCAGACTAGTGTATGTTCAACAATGTCACGATCGATGAAACACAAAAGTTTCTTTATTAAAAAAACCTCGTATATCTTTGGCACCATCTCTGTAGTGGTGCACTGGGGGATCTTTCTCTTCCACTTTTTTTTTCCCTTTTCAATAAAAAGCAGTACAAGTGGGTACTAGGGAGATTCCAACATCTGTTTCATTTCTAGTTGCAGTCTGCAGTCTTTGTTCTGCTGCCTGTGCCTGCTACTTTGTGTTCGTCCAACCTCTCTTGAAAGAGCTCCGTCCTGCACTCCTTTTCCAACACTTTGCCTGCCTCTTTCTCCCAGCCTCCTGGGTTAAGCTCCTTTTGTGTCATGAGTCTTGTTTTAATGGCATTATTGTTCGTGAGGCGGCCTTCGTTAGTTTTACCTTACACTACATTATCGAGATTGCAAATCCTCGGCCGCATGAAAGTTTCAAAAGCTCTGTTGATTTTTGACTTCTTGTGTTGTCGTCTTCTTCGTCTTCTTTGGCGGCGGCTGTCGTTGCCGCTCTTATCATGCCATTGTAATTAGAGTTGTGGGGTTTCTGGTGTCCTTTGGCTTAGAAGGAGGTTGGGGGAGGCGACGGCATGGGGGATCGTGGTGGGGCGACAAGACAGCGACGCCAGAATTGCATGCTCGGTGAAGCCGGTTGGGTGGTGGAGAAGGGCAGATCAACGCCGTCCATTCGGGTTAGGTTGAACAGGGTAGCACCAACGGCGGGGGACGGCGTGGCGAGGCGCCAGCGGTGGGCGGTGGCAGCCACGGGCGGAGACGGAGGCGGGGGAGGATGAGGTGGTGATGTGATGGGATCATATCAGGGAGGCAGGGAAGAAGGGGAAAAGAGAGGAGAGAAGATATCTGGATTGTTGGATTGAGATCCAACAGCATAGAAAATTGATTTAGAGTTAAATAACTCTAAGTCAATTGACAGCTAGTCGGTCCTTTATATTATAATTTGAAAAAAAAAATATGGGTCGTTGATGCGGGGTTTGAAGAGTCCAAAACGTTGTACAAAATTGGTTTTAGGAGTTCTGAGAACCGACGAAAGCCCTAAAAAACAACTGCAGAGTGCTTTATCGTTTGGTCATATAAAAAATGATAAACTTTTTCGCTGTTGTTTAAAGTTTTAATTTAAACCGAAAAAAGCAAGCCTATGCCAAAGTCAAAGTCATTGGAATTCAGCTGCAACTTGCGCCGTGGTCTCATGGACATGGTCATGGGAATAGCTAGCGTAGCGATGAGAAATTTTGGCATGATGATATCGATGTGTGTGTGTTCTTGGCCGTTCTTTTTTCCTTTTTGACATTTTTTTTTTCTATTGCAGGGTCGATAGTCGATGCGACCTGTCTCTTGTACCCAAATTGCATGAAGAGAACACACAACAAACAAGCCCGCAATTAGTTGTATCAGAGCATCCACATGTGACACACTATCCTCACACTCTATTTCATTGTTAGCTACTTTCTTTATTCATTCCTCTAAATTTTCTTTACATTTTACACTACACTTTAAAAGATTAATTCTCTCCATCAACGCTTTCGATGCACTCATGCACCTCTACACCATAACGAACAGCACTGCGCCGAGCTACCAGTGGCATGCCTGCGTCACTCAACAGTGCATTTTCGATTTATTCCAGAGAAATTTACTTATTTGTCCCCTAAAGTATTTTGCCATTTGCCTGTGTGATTGGACGGACGTCTCTCTTCTTTTTCTTGAGAGGAAAGGATTGGGATGCCGATAAGATGAAACGGCTTGGCCGTGTATTATTTTATCAACATTAGCCAACTATATCGATGTGTGTGTTCTTGGCCGTTTTCTTTTTGGCCTTGTCTCTACTGCATGGTCGACCTATAGGGCCTGCAGGGGACGAGAGGTTCTCTTGTATCCGAGCAGACGACACACGGCAATTGGTTGCATCGGCAGCCACTTTTTTTTTTTTTCAGCTGCTACCATATCATACCAAGGGTTTTCAACTCAATTTTTGTTCTGGGTAGAAAGAAAAAAGAGAGATGAAAACTAGCTCTTAGATAAGAGTCATTCTATAACAAATTATAAACGCATGCATATTATTACATATAGAACCGTATTAAATTTAGAGACTATGTTAAAGCTAGTGTATCGAGGAAGTTGTCTATTTGCTACCTATAATTGACATTTCTATTTTTATAACTAGTGATCGACTACAACATTGGAGATGTTCATAGACTCTTAAAGCCTTGCCTCCAATAAACGTAACATTGAAAAACTAGTAGTATAGCATCCGAGTAGGGTTGCTTAAAGGTTGGACTCAACAAGCTACCTGAAATCAGATCAAACCTGAGTAGAGCTACAAAGCTAAACAAGCAGTGCTCGAGCCCTTGACAAGCTTAGTTGATCCTAGCCTAACCCAACCGCCACCACTAAACCAACCTAGCCCATTACGAAAACCCTAGCCTAGCCTTATTTCCTCCCGCATTCAACTCCCCTACTCCTCTAGCCGAGCTTAACTTGAGCCGAGCACTAACCCAACCTCAAGCCTAACCTAAAGCTTGATCTCGTTTCAAGTCAAGTCTAAATCAGACTCCAAACCTAGCAACCTAGGCTTGAATCCAACACTATTCTCAATAGTGAGAGGACATTGAGCCATATGAACTTTTGAAGGTGAAACTGATGATGTGCAACAGTACGTCGGATCATTGTGCTTGCTTGTGCCTCTTCCCAACATCATTTATGCACTTCACCTCATCAAGCTTCGTACATGTTCACACATCTTCTCTTCCTCAACTAGACCCCTGAACCGCAAAGCCAAAATGATTTTCCCATATTAAGGCTAGGATTGGAAACGATTTAAGCTTGGCTTAGCTCGGCGCACTCGGGCTTGGCCAGGGCTCGGTTCGATGAAACTAGCAATTTCAAAAAACCAGCTCGATATGGTTGGAAACAAGGCAAGCTTGGCTTGGCTTGGCTCGATGAAACTAACGAGCTCAAAAGACAGCTCGGCTCAGCTCGTTTCTGGCTCACGAACAGCCAGACCACAACAATTGGAGGCTCACTAGGCTTTTCAATCACATTGGCTCTGGATGTCGTTGACCTCATTGAATCGAAGAAGGCACAGGAAAGATACGATTACAAAGAAGGGGACCAAGATTTGCTCACGTGTTTCATGGAGGTCTTGGTCTCTTGGACGAGGGGGACGACAGCGAGCTCGACTCCATGTTGCTATTGTCAAAGGCAAAGCTATAATTGCTATGGGCAGTGGTTGTCAACTTCATCCTTCTTGAGGACACGATGTCATCGGCCCTAACAGTGCTTTCTCCTCGCCGTGAACCCCTAATATATGCAAGTGATGAGTCCAATACGAGGTGTTCAGCAACGACGACGTCAAGAGCATGCACTATCTCCACACGACGTTCATGGAGGCAATGCGGTTGTACCTGTGAGTGGCACTTGATGTGAGGGCAACGACACCAAAGGGAAGCTAGAAGCCTAGTGCTAGAGGGCTTAGGCAGAACTGTGGTGGTTGCGGATTTGGATCCTATGACATTGCATGATCAATGTCATAGGGCTACAGTGTTTGTTCCATTGATGCATTCTCAACCGTCCGATCAAAACTGGATGCATGAGATTTGTTGCTACAGTGTTTTACTACAGTGTATTCTCTGTTGCTACAGTGCTTCTCTGTCGTTCTCTCTCACATTCAATACTGTGGATTTGCTTCCGGCGGTTGCACCGATGGTCAAGTAGAGATGGCTGGCCACAAAACCGAGCCAGAAAAGTAGCTCGAGCTCATTTGTTGTTTCCACTTCCAAGCCAAGCCAAACCAAGCTCGTCCAGCCCGAGTCGAGAGCTTTTCCCGGCCCTAATTACGGCCATGCCGTCAACCCAAGTCTCAGGGCGAACAAACCATGTTAAGTGACACCCAAGCACCGACAGTAATCAAGGAGGAAACTGACAAGCCAGCAAAGACAAATAACACTTGAAACTGATATGAGACCACTATATCGGCTCAATTTAAATCGCAGGTTCAAAACACAACATCGACGGGTTAAACCAAAGGGAGTGAAAAGAGCCGCTCAGAGAAAAACACAAAACTGTACTTCCGGCCGCAGTTGTTTGGAGGGGAAATGAGAGAAAATACATACTGACGATTTTTTAGTATCCTGTACAAATGTCTCTTGCTATAAACTGAGGGCACAGATACACGGGGGAAAAAAGGAGGAAAAAACTCTACTTTCCAACTTCATCTTCTGGCTGATTTGGTATTCTAAGGCTAAGGAAAGAACAAAGGGGGGAGCCATTGGCTCCACGGGAAAGGTACAAAATTTGTGCAGCATAACAAGGCGAACATGTACACAAAATTTATAGTGCGACTGAAGCCTGTTAGTCGTCAGGGCGATGGATCTCACCCATCATGATGCGGTTACTGTGGACCTTGAAGCCAAGAAGAGAGGGGTCAATTTGCTTCCCTTTCTTTGCCTTCTTCTTCGCGCCCTTACCACCAGGGCCACCGTCTGCAGACTCCGATGCATCGTACTGCAAAGGGGGCTTCTTTGTGCTCTTTAACATTTCACTGAATGAAGGACCGGAGGCATCTAGATTGGTAGATGGTGGAATACCAAAAGATCCCATCTCTTTGTTGGTTGAAACAGGAGCTTCCAAGGCATGGACTACAGACGTGACATCCATCTTATGCTCTGCATATCAAGATTATTAATCAATGATTTTAAAGCGTGAACAGACTAGGATGAATTGAATGCCATAATGGGATCCTCCAATTAGATGAGATCAGGTCTCACACAACGAAATAAACCATCATTGAGACAGCTATTCCCAGCTGCTAGCGAGCAACAAGTGGCATTGGTAATAGAGGGGACATACAGTCTATGTCTAGGTATATTTTTAATTCACTGAGTGAACTTCACCAAAAAGTAGTACGAAAAAACTGTTTGACATTCCGGCGCTTAACATTGACCTGACTGCAGCTATTACAGTTTCAGTGCATGAAAAATATAGTTTGCATGGGCGTACCATCAGAAGATGCATGGCCTGCCTTCTTCAGTCTAATGGTTGAAGACAGATCCGTCGATGCTGTCTGAGATGATGCGGAGTGTTGGTTTGTTGCACGCTTAAGCAAGGAATGAGAGCTCCCTTTTGAGATGCCAGGATCAACCCTGCGTAAGAAAATAAATCACATATGATAGAAAGATTTGCACTAGAAGACTAACTAAAAGTGTTTACATGCACCCCTATATGCGTACAATTCAATAATAATTTAGTGAGAGAAAGGACAAATAAAAATGCATGGATGTACATTCGTAGTGCTACAGAATGACCACTCTTTGAAGAAAAAGCAGATGTGGGTTTATAAGCAATGGAGAACCTGAGGATCAGAGTGCTGCTTAATAATAGCCAATGCCCTAAAGTAATTAAAAAACATAAGTTGGTGGAGGGTTTGTGCCAAACAAATTATCAGAATGGATATTTGCAAAGGGAAAAATAATCAATCAAGAAAGGTACCAAAAAAACACATGACAATTGAGTGCTGCATGCACAAAGTTGAGAACGATACCAGTTGCCAGCTGTATCGTCAGCAAAATCATTGTCATCACGGGCCAAGTTAGCACTAGAACCCTGTCTTTTAACCCTAGGTACATCATTGACATTCCCAACCAGTTGATTCGTCGACACACTTCCACCCATAACATCTGATAACTCTGCCCTTTGAATATCAAGCATTGTCCCAGAGCTTGATCTAAGGCTCAATTTTCCACAGTTCTCAAGACTGTTAGGTAAATTGTCTAGATTTGTTGACCCTTCATGTCCTGCTTTTGTAAAAAATGACCTTTCTGCAAGTGAGTCATCAAAAGACAGCCTATCCACAGGTGATAGTAAAGGGTTATCTGCAGCAGTCTGTGCAAAGAGAAAAGGGTCTTTACGTCCAAATGATGCCTGCACAGGAATATCAGGAAAACCCCGAGATTGCTGTGATTGAAGAATCAATTTCTGATGGATCATATCACTCAAATCTTGTTCTGTGTTCCTCTCTTTGTTCATAAGAGACGCCCATGCATGTGGGTTGTCAATGGGAAGGTTCATTTCCACATTTCTCCTCTGCTCTGCTTCAATTTGCAATTGGTTAATACGTGAAGACTCCATCAGATTATTTTGCAATTGACCATTGGCATCTGACCAATGTCTTTCCAGCCTTCCCATGTGAGAACCAGAAAGTTGGTCTGGAAGCCTATGTTGCTGGGGATGAACTCCTGAAGCAAGCATAGGAACTTGGCCCAAAGAATACAAATCACCATGTGTTTCTAACTGACCGAGGCCATGATGACGAGCTAGGGCATTTACAACATCTTGATTTGGCAAAGGAGCACCACCAGGTAAAGAGCCAGATCGCTCAAGGGAGTGGATACCTTGAGCTCCCCTATGCATCTGCTCATGCAAAGATAGGCTTCGGTCGAGATGGTCATGGTGCTCCAAGGATGAAGATCTCTGAAGGGATTGCAGAAGATCGAAATGAGCAAGTCTAGAGGCGTGGCCTTGGTTTGGGCTAGTTCCTGAGCGAATAAATTGACCAGATTCATCCATTGGCCAACCCCCGCTTAAATGTCTTTCTTCCTCCCTGCCTGCATGTTGTCGTAAAGCATTGGCCAATTGATGTGATTGGAGTTGCTCATGGTGAAGGCCTAAAAGAAGTTGCTGATCCAAAGGAAGCGCCTGCCTCTGATTTGAACGGGAGAGAACATCCAACATATCATTGTGATGCTCCCTATGAAGTCCTTGTCCAAATTTTGCTTGAATGAGCTGTTCAATAGCTGCATCATGCTGCCTTTGAAAATGGTGGGGCTGGTGATGCAAGTCATTCAGTACTTGTTCCCGAAGTAAGACTTGATCAACCATGCTAGTTGGTCCAAAATTTGAACTCTGCAACTGCTGCTGAAACATTTGCTCAAGAATCAGCTGCTGCTGCTGCTGCTGTTGCTGTTGCTGTTGCTGTAGCAGCTGTGCTTGGCGCTGCTGCAGCTGCCTTTGATGCTGTTGCTCTTGCTGGAGCTGTGCACGGCGCTGCTGCTCCATTTCAAACTGAACTCTCACAAGATGTTCCACCTCAGCTTGTTGATTCATAGACTGTCTGAGTAGATGAATAGGCGGGCCCAATGGTCTAGGAAATTCCAAACTGTTACGAGCCATCAAGTGCTCCTGCTGCAGTTGCTCCCTTCGAATCTGCTGAAGGAGCAATTGCTCCTCTAAATTCAAATGGTTTAGCTCAGGTTCAACTTGGGGAATTCGGCCTGAAATATTTGCATCACTCATACCATCCAGCCGCGCAAGGTTAGCAGACCATTCATCATGCACAATGGGAGCTTCATTAATCCTGTTACGCTGACCATGTCTAATGTTTATAGGTGGAATGTCCTTAGGGGCTGCAGGCTTGGGATCTCTTCGCTCATTTACACCAAGTACATTCGATGAGAGAGGTTGCTTTGGATGCATCCCTTCCAGCTCAGACCAAAGTAAGCCAAGAGGACTCAGTTCACTCTCTCTCAGGGCATCATGCTGGGGCAAATTAGCTTCGCCCAACACAGAATGAGGATCATGTGATGTCAATTGGAAATCAGCATGCTCATTATCAATATCCCGTAGAGATTGACCCATGCTGCTATTAGGCCTCCCAGTGTACAACACTTCTGCAATTAAGGATGGTAGTTAATTAAAAAGGCGTTAACATCAAAATTAACATAGAAAGTACAAAGGGTTGTGCAGAAAAAGATAATAACTGAAGATGAAGGGAACTAACCTTCGGCATCAAGACTCACTGTTTCAGGAATATGCTGGTGACGAATATCAGTGTTTGCTGCGACCTTTTCTCCTTCAGTTGAAGGTAGCAAACTTGTATGCGACTTTACAGGTGCTTCATGGTTACCTCCTTTAGTATTAGCTGTGTAATTTTCAGAATCCCATTTGGACACTTGACCACTCTTCCCAAAAGAACCAGTAGGAAGTGCATCTTCAAAATTATTATGTACAGAATCCGGAGATTCCACACTTTCGCCACCAGATACAGGTGGAAGAGATTGGGGCTTCTGTCCAAGGTGTGGCATGATTTCAGCAAGGGGGCGGAAAGGAGATTCATCTGGGGATTGAGCTAAACGAACAGGCAACTCCAAACCAAAATATCCATCTTCAAACCAGGAGATTATATCAGCACCTAGAAATGGACCCTGTACTCCTCCTTGGGGATCCATATAATATAAGGTCAATTCTTCTGGAAAACTAGCATGACCACTAGCTTTGTCTCTCTCACTATTTTGGTATAGCACAGAGACTTGTGAAGTATGGTCAATGTCTGATATATTAAACAGTGTATTAGAATCATTGGGTAGCTTAGCACTAAAATCAAGATCAGCAGTTGACTTCACAATGTCAAATTTCGTATCTTCCTGAATGCCAGAAAGCCCACATTGATCAGTGGGTATATTCGCCTCAATGAGTTTCTTTGGTGGACTTGTAATACCACTTGAGAACATTCCTTCATCGTAGAAGGCATCCTTCTCCGAGATTAAAGCAGCAGATCCTTCATGACCCAACCCACCAAACGCTGCAGCACGCTTATTCTTATTGTCATCAACACCACGAGCCAGTTCTGAAATAATAGTTATCTTTAGATGGTGGCAAATAGAAATGAATAAACCATGTGACTGGCAGTAACATATGCAACCTAACATCTATATAAATGATATTCCCATGTAACAACCCATGATGTGCATATACCTTCAGGCTCTGGTTTTACATCCTTCTGGATTCCAGTTGTACTCGTCACTTCACTGCTGATGATCTTGCCCTTCCTAATATCGTCCAAAACGGACTATAAAAGGACACAAACACATAAACATACAGAAAAATAATGGCAATTATAGTGTGTAACACAAGGTACTTCCTCCAGCATAAAAGAAAGCCAAACCAAAATAATCATGGTGTTACGGTGTTACCTCTTCATTAGCATCAGGTGTAACAAATGCTAGTGGTTTAACAGAATTAGAGAGCGTAACAGAAGGAGCTTCCTCCAGCATTCGGTGGCCACCATCAAAGGATGACACCATCGTTTGTTTCCTGTATATATCAAGAAGTTTTCCCCTTGGGTAGCGAAAAGTAAGAGCAGCAGTCACTCGCTGCCCATGCCCAGGTGGAGCACCAATTGGTCCAGCAGATGGTGGTCTGTTGAAGGATGGCACTGAGCTGGAGTTTGCCCGGCCCCTTCCAGGAGCAAATCCAACGTTGGATTCCTTCACACGTGCTTTCTCCAACCCAAATCCTGGAGCAGCACGATATGTTGCTGTCCCACCAGCATGAATTTCCTGCCGATGGCGAGGTCTCCATTTATCACGGGAGTCTGATTCAGGCAACAACCTTCCAGTAAATGTCTGTTTTTCCACATGGGTTTCATCCTTTTCCGTGTCAATCTTCTTTTCTGATCTGAAGTCCTTCTCCTTGTCATCAGGTCCCCATCTTGATGACCATTTTCCATCACGCCGACCTTCATTCACTGAATTGCGGGTGGATCCATCATTCCACTTTTCGGATGTAGGAGGGGCTCTTGCGTCATTGTTATCCCTTGCAGAGACATTATCTGATCGGCGATCATTTTTACGATTATCCACATCCCGGTCCACTTCCTTCTTGCGCTCCCTCCTCCCAAGTAAGCTTGTTTCCCTCTCCTCATCTAGCCAACGAAGACTGCTGTCAGCATCAAATACATTCCACCGGCGTTCTTTCTTATCCCCAGTCCCTTCCACCACCCTCACTTCCTTCTCAGCAGGTTCAAGCAAAGACCCATGAGGTGCTGCCATCTACAAACAGGCGTCCAGCATAGTAAATACATAGTTGTGCCCCAGAGACCAATAAACACCCAAGTAAAAATAACACCTCCTTAAAACTTCACAGTACGCCCAAACATCTGAATCAATACATGAAGATGTCACTGATCACAAACCTTTGCATCCGCTGGCTTGGCATAGAGCCACTGAGGGGACAGAGGAATGCTGTTTTCCATGTGCTGCTGATCTGTGTAGCAAAAATTTCAGTGGTCAACGACTCATTAAACCATGGTATCACACACATACGCGCACACCCTCACTCCCACCAACACACAAGTGTGCAGCATCACACTCCCAAGCGGGGTGCGCACACACAAATACATACTAGCGATCAATTTATAACCAAATCCAACATGAGCAGAGTAAAAACAACATATGTGCCACAATAATCCCCAAAAAGCTACGGAAAGCAAAACGGACTGAAGCAGCAATGATGCGATTTGGGAGTAGAGGCCCGAACCTTTGGATTCGTCAACGAAACCCATGGCGGCGGCGGCGGCCCTGTCCTCCTCGATCCCAAGCGACAGCCCATCTGCGCAGGGAGCACACGTCAAATCGGGCGCGCGGAGCAATCAACCACACAGATCTGGGCCTGCGCCGAACCGCGGGGCGGGGCAGATCGGATCCACCCGCGGGGAGGCGCGGATCGGGTGGCTCACCTTTCCCGAGCGCGGCGAGTCGATCCAGCTTCCTCTCGGCCATCGCGGGCCCCGGCGGGGTCCGAGCGTCGGGGGAGGGAGTGGGCTAGGGTTTCGGCGGGGGCGGGCGGCGGCGGCGGCGGCGGCGCGATCCGAGCAGGGGAACCGACGGCGGCGGGGAGCGGAAGGGACGCTAGGGTTTTGAGGGGAGGCGCGAGGTCGCCGGAGAGAAGGAGCGGAGAAGAGCGGGCGGGTCGGGTTGGGAGCTGCGTCTGCGTGCGTGCCTCGGGAGAAGGGGCTTTTTCGATGGGTTTGGCTCTCTCGCTTGCGCTTGCGCTTGCGCTTGCGGGTGTTGTTGGCGAGCCAAGGGGGGAGGGGGATGATGAGGGAGGAGGAGATGTAAGAGGATTGGATTTTAGTGAACTCGTTTCTATTATTTTATTTTCTTTTTGGTTGGAGATGTAAGAGGTGGTCACACCAGACCTGGCCAACGGGCTGGCTCGGTTCGATTCGAGCCTAGTTGGTTCGGTTACTGTACGAACCAGGCCAACCGAGCCAACCGGCCAAGGTCTCAGTCTAGATTTGGTTCGCACAGTGAACCGAACCGAACCGGGCCCGAATATAAATTAAGAAAAACCATTATATTTCACAAATATACATTATAAATTAAAGAAAATATATATAGAAATACATATATTGAATTAAATAAATATACAACCGGGTCGAACCGAACCGGACCGGCCCATATGGCCAGCACTAGGTCACACGGGCCGGTCCAGTGGGATGAACCGAGAAAGTTTGTGTTGTTTTAAAGTAAGCTGGTTCGGATCACTGAACTAGGTTTGAGTCGACGCCTTGGCTCGTCGTTAAGTTAGCTCGGCTTATAAGCGACCTAAGTTGGTGCACACCGATTCAGTTCGCTACTATAACATGCTTATATGTGTGTGTCTTACATAATCTACTTCTTCGATTTGTAATGTAGATTTTTTTGAGTACTGTTTTTACTAATTTTTGGGAATGTGGTGCTCCTTGGCGATTGGTTTGGAAATTAAACACAAGGGGAGTGTAGAACAATTGACAGAAGCGACGATGGGTTGATCTAGGATGGTGGAAGATCAATTTGCTTAGACACAACCCGACCAACTACTAGCTTGATTACATGCACTTTCATTCGTCAATTCTTCCTTTGTGAAAATCTCATCCCAAAGGTAGTAGATGTTTGAAACAAACACGTCCATAGTAAACTAGATTCAAACTAGATTAACCTGATTTCTTTTGTTGACCACCTTTGATAGATGATGATGATGATGATGATGATGATGATGATGGCATATTGTTCTTCTTGGATGGGACAACCTGAGGCTTCCCATCCATCGATCCATCGATTAATCTACCTTGATTTTAAGGATTCAGGCAAATTATGAAAACCGCATAAAAGAGCTCTTATGGTCTTAAAAAATGAAGAATTCAAAAATAACATGGTAAATTAATGGGTTTTTTATTGGGTGTCAATTGGATTAACTATTATCATCTCAAGAGATTATCTTTCCCACCTTGAAATTTCTTTTCCCCGTTGTCTCCCTCTACACACAGCTGTCTGCAGTGACACGGTTCTCCCGACAGCACGTGGCGGACCGGCGGCGCGGCTCAATGAAGGTGGTGGCAGCATGGTTCCTACCATTCCCCACGTCAGTCAGCGTGGCGACTACGCGGATCCAAGGAGCCAATGACAACACTCCAATGAGGTGGCGACAACGCTCTAGTGAGGCAACGACGGTGCTCCAAGAGGACGTGACGACGCTTCATGTTAGAGTGAGATGGGGAGAAAGGGGGTTGGGGGTCCGAGAGATTACTTGGAGATTTGAAATGACAAAACAATCTCCGAGGAGATTGATTTTGCCATGATTTCCTCCACATTATCTCAAACTAGCCCTACATGGAAAAGAGAAGGAAGAGATTCCCCCGAAAAATGGCGTAGCGTTCCATGGTCCATGAGCGACGTCCTTGGGTTTATTAACGGGACTCGAGCAGTAAACAGCTATTAAATGGGCTATCATCATCGCTATCTTCCCTGTGCCGCAGCTCTGGAACCGTTGATTGAAACACTACTCTACTCGACAACGAGAGCGGCAGCAAATCATATCGAAAGAACGAAAAGGGTGGCGTCCTTTTGCCATTTTAGAAATGGCCAAAACAGGAGGGCGTTATTCAAAGAAACGCCGCATCATCACATGCCACCAGCTTAGCGCACACCAAACAGTGTCAAATTCCCACATCGCAGTCTCACGAAACAATCAAAATCATATTGATTATTTATTAGTTGCCATGTATTATACACCAAACAGCGTCAAATTCCTACAGCATAGTATTACGGAAAAAATCAAATAATTCTATCGATATTTTATAGTTATCCATCTTTGCAAAGAAAATAGGGGTGAAACTATAATACAGACTACACAGAGGGATACAACAAGATTGTAATTTTCAGTGTGTATTACTCAACAGTGATCCTTTGACTAGGATAAGTTAAGCTGCTAATCTCAAAGACACATCTAATAAGAGTTCTAAAAAAAGTTAAAACAACACAAAGAAGCTTTCCAGTAATTTCAGGAAACTCTCAAAGTTCAGCTTATCAGCATTGATCGGCTCTAAGAACAGCCCCCAAACTTCATTCTAATATTTAACAAAATTATTTATTCCCCGTAAAACTCCTTTTAAATTATGGTCTAACTGCATACAACCGAGGAAAGACATCCAAAATCGCAACACGAAAAGGTCCAAAGATTATGTTGAGTCCACATAGCATAGGTCCAAGCATATCACACTCCAAGATGCAACAACACAAGGCTGAGATTATGATGTGTCTTAGCAACAATCACGAAACAAAATTTTCTAATAATACAAAGCCTAGCTCTAGTCTCAGGTCATCCTCTGGGCAGCTTCCTTGGCGAGGAGTTTTTCCCTAGCTTTGGTCTTGGCCTGTGACTTCGAACCCATGATGCCACCACCCCACTTCTTCCTGACTTCATCAAACTTGTCATTGAAGTTTGCCTGGGAGCAAGGTAAATGGTTAGTGCAATGTCATAAACAGTAAAAGAAAACGAAATGAGCACAGAGGCTAAGCATGAGTTACTTATATCCTCACCTTAATGGCCTCAAGGATTTTGCTGAACTCCATCTTATCCTCGTTCTTCACAGTTGTCAAGCAGAGGACAGAGGCCGTCTTCTTGTGCACAATCTACAAGACATTTCACAAGTAAAATTACAAATTTTTCCATTGGAGCTTGTGTACTGTGCAGCGGACGGGGGACAAGAGCGTTGCTCATATAGAGCAGATGGTAAGACATACTGATCCAAGACGGGCCTTTCCCTTCACAATGCAATAAGGGATTTCCATCTTTCTGCACAATGCTGGGAGCCAAACAACCAGCTCAATGGGGTCGACATCATGGGCAATAACCACAAGTTGGGCCTTGCTCTACAGAAAAGAATAAGCGACGTGATTAATTCCCACAAATAAACCTTTAAAGTAGAGTCAACCAAAATATTAAAAGCTGTAGCTACAGCGGTAAAAAATAAATACCTGCTCAATCAGATAGGTCACATGGTTAAGACCATACTTCACGACAATTGGTTTCTTGGCTTCAACAGTCTTCCCTTCAGCCTCTGCTTGCGCTCTTTTTAAAAGCCTTTCCTTCTTGGCAGCCTTGTCTTCAGGCCGGTACTTCAATAGCATCTTGAACAAATTAGATGCTGCATTATAGACAAAAAAAAATCAGCTTGCAACCAGCCAAGTAAATAACTCTGGTGCTGTGCATTCTAAAGCAACATTGATGAGTATCTAAAGGCTGTGTGTCCCCAACACTACATGTTGATCGATGGTAAGGGTAGATTTACATACGCCCAACAAAGAGAATATGCACAGTTGCAAAGATATTTAGGTCTTCTTCTTTTCAGCTTAAATTAAATTAAACTAAATTAAAATTTAGCATGTCATTTTTATACAAGCCAAATGATATGATATTCTGTAGCCATTTTTGTGTGGTTTTAAATGGTTTTTCTTAGATTTTCTAAAATATTTTTTCATAATATTTTGGCTCTCTTGAGGGGTCGCAACTTTTTTGGGTTAAAATTTTCAGCAACTTTCAGCTGAAAAGAACAAGACCTTAGGTTTGAAGCGCCTATCAGAAATCAGCACCATACCACTTAAAACCTAAACCCTAACAGAACCATATTCCCTATCTTTGAGGACCAAGGCAAACTTTGCCTTTGTATCAACTGGTATCCATTAAAAATCAATAGTTCATGCCTGGGAAATCCACCACCTCTATCACTAAATAATATGTACTCAATGCATGCACCATTGATTTGACTGGATGATACAAAGACAAACTTTGCCTTAGTCTACAAAACCAGAAAGATATTGTTCCCCCACTTTAACACTCACAACCATGGCACTAAACATATTAGCTAATCTCGTAACACTCACAGTTGTGGTGTATCATGCAGAGCACCTCTCCAAAATATCCGATTGTTGTCAGTAGCTAATCTGCATGCCCGAGCCCTGAGCTTCCCTGATCAACAACAGTTTACTCCAGACACTACCAAGAGATGCTAGCTAAACCTTCAACATAACTAACACGGTTTGCTACAAGGGTATCATGAGCAGCAGTAGTGGCAGCAGTCCAGGAGAGATTGGAGACGAACCAAGGTTCTTGTCGAGGGTGCGGGTGAACTGGTTGAGCGCGGGGGGCACCTTGAGGCGCTGCTTGAGGATGCGGCGCTGCCGCTGGATCCGCACCACCTTGGGCCACTTGACGAACCGGTGCAGGTCCTTCTTCGGCGGCAGCGCGCCGCCGATCCCGAACTGCTTCGGCCGCTTCTCGAACAGCGGGTTCGCCACCTTGTCCGCCGCCTTCTTCCTCGCCGGCACCGGGGCCTTCGCGCCTCTCTTCGGGGCCTGCGAAGAAGACGGAAATCGTCATCGTCGGCGGCAGAAATGGAATGCTGCGCTTCGCAACGGAGAGGATGGATCTCGCTACCATGGCGGCGGCGGCGGCGGCGGCGCGCGTCGCTGGGTCGAAGTGGCGGCGCTGGAGGAATAACCCTAGGGAGGAAGAGGGGAGCGGGGCACAGGGCGTTTCCGGCTTATATAAATGATGAGGTTGGTGTGGGTGATACCATCAATCTCGGCCGCTCTTTTCCGATCCTGCGGACACCACTACTTATTTTATTTTTGTCCTTTGTTCTGGTTGATTATACGGGCCATCCCACGGTACTCCCCCTCACCCAGCAAGACTATCAAGCACCATAGATCTTCAATAGTCTTCCCAACAACATTCTCCCTATTAGTCTTCGTCGCCGTTTGAATCCTCCTCACCAGCATCGAAATGGTCCGGCCTTTGCCATCTTTCTCGAGGTGGCGGCGACGCGTTGCTCGGGCGGCGCCGTCGTGTCGGTGTCGGTGGCAATGTCGTCGCCGAGGAGGAGCTCGTCGCCGCGGTGCTAATCCTCGTCGGATTTTTGGGCAAAATGGAGGCGAAGGGTACCACCGACACCTTCGCCTCCATGTGTCACCGATGCTGGCTTCCTCAGCGTCCTCACCTTCTCTTTGGATGGGCCCTTGCTCACCGTAGACCACAAAAATATACTCGACATCGATGATGTCACAGGGTTGACCCTGCGACACCGTCACCGCCCTGCTCCCGTTATTTAAGACCAACAGGGGCGAAGCCAGGAATTTCGAGGAGACTGGGCATAACTCTAACAGACTTTCTCAGTTTTGACTATTTTGGGCCGTCTACACCTAAAGTATGGGCTATTTTTTCTATGCAATTACACGGGGCTCAATAGCTTAGCGGACCGGGAGCCTAGGCATGAGCCAGGGTCGTCGTGCCCTAGCTCTGCCACTGAAGACCAATATGGAGGTGCTCGTCGGCGATGGCTCTGACCAAAAGGTCATGGGCTCATGGCTCCGGAGCTCACCAAGGCCCTGGTGCACATCGTGTTGCGGGAATCGGAACAAGTCATCGGGAAATTAAAGGAAGTGGGGTCTCAACCCCCGGGGGTTGAGATTTTGTAGACACCATTGGATCGGATTAGATCAACGGTTAAAAATAGTTGGAATGCGTGATAAAAAACTCCTAATTATATTAGACAAATGCCGCCGTAAAGTTGTAGGAAAAAATACGACGTAAAGTCGATAACTTGCAGTGTTGTCATTATAGTCATATAAATTGAAAGTTTTTCATCGTTTGTGTCATAACACCTTTTCCTTTATAATATATATGATATTTGTCCACGTATTCTTCCTTCTCTCACGCACCATATTCTTTGTTGTCTAGTAACCAGTGACCCCAACTTAAGCTCCGGCTCTGGACGAGGGCTCCCTCTTCTCCACCTACTTCTCCTTCCTCCTATTATCTCTTGTCCTCTACTCTTTTTTCTTTTGACAAACTCCTCCGTCTAGTTGTCTTCTCTCATGGCCTCTCCCGCTCTTTCCCAACAACCCTTCCACCTTGCTCTCGGCTTTGTCGTGATAGTGGCTCTGCTGCCAACATCCCCGAGCCACACATGCTCAATTAGATAGTTGCCTCTCCATACCCAAACACATATATCATTTTAGGCCATCATGTGGCGACATCCTGCTAGGAGTGAGGGAGAGGCATGAAATCAAGAGGACAATGTGGTGGCAGATTAATGATGGTGAATAAGTGTTAGGCACGGGCTCATCGACAAAGGGATGATGTGGGGGCATACATCATCATGGGTCAGATCCCCCATCCTCGCACAAGTGGGAGCATTGAGGAGGACACATCGGTGTCGGCACGTGAGAGGGGTAACCTGAACAGAATGAGGCGGGGGATTCAAAAAAGGAAGGGGACATAGAATAAGGGCAGGTTGAGAGAGAGGGGGAGAGAGAATGGAGGAGGAAGAAAACGGGAAGTAGAGAATGATGTCAAAAGCATTAAATACACAAACCAAACACACCCTAACACACCTTTGCAATAGGATGAGTTTGGTTGGTTGAATAAGGTGGTACTAAATGGTGCAGTACATAGCTTATGCCTATGGTTAATAGGGATGGGATGATACGGTTCCTCCTACATGCGTTTGGTTAGTGGTGTGAGATCAAATGAGATGGTGTAGGATAGTTGAAATTTAGAATATATTCTTTGTTTTTGTTGTACGATATGGTTTAACCTTTTTGTTCAAACCATTCCACACAACTACAAAGTTTTATTCCATCCTGTTCCATCCCATTTCGTTTCATTCCATTCGACTTAACTTCACATAACCAACCAAGCACAACCCTAGTTCTAAACTAACTTGGACGAGTTGATATATGTTAAGAGTTAGAGATAAGCTACCCAGCCTCGAGATGAAGTGATAATGTTTCCACAATTCTCACATGCTCTACTTCTCGACAATTCTAACATGCTCTACTTGTCAAGACGAGGGTCTTGCAAAGTTTACCGTGGAAGGTTCGTTGGCAATGACCATGCGTGGCCCAATGAAGGTCCGATGAGCCCAGAAAAGGTTCGTCTGGCAAAGGACCATTCATGGTCTCCTTGGCAAAGTTCTTGACGAAAAAAGTCCACTTTGTCTGCTTCAACTACCATTAAAGTTCGATTTTGCTCTTTCACTTTAAAACCGGGCAACCAACCTCGCTATACTATCAATACTGGACAAAATACCACCTCACCTGAAACCACTCCGGTTTTGTATGACGTGGCGTCCTAGTTTGCATTGCTTTGTAGAAAATATTTTTTTTAAAACTCAAATGAATCGTAAAAATCATAGAAAGCTAAACCCCCGCCCTTAATTCATATAATTGTATAGAAATAAAATATGCAATAAAGCACTATATTTGTGTGAAAATATATGTCAAAAATTATAATTTTTATTCAATTTTTTATTGATTAAATAAATCAAATATCTGGGGAAATTTAGTTTGGCATGTGGGAAAATCGGAGGAAACTAAGAAAAATAGAAGGATGCGAGTTTTACCTATCAATTTCCATTCTGAATTCAAATTCAAAGTTAGTCTGACCTTTCAAATTGTAATTTAAAACATTCAGATAAAAATAACATCCTTATATATTTTTTTTATCATTTTGTCCACCATCTCAAAAGCTAAAGCATGGATGTGTCCATTACCCAATTACCCAAAAGTATACATTTTGTCATGATGAGCCGATAAGCCCATGTTCTGGGCCGCTCCCCGTTTTGGTACTGGTCTTACCGTGGAAGCCCATAGGAGGAGCGTAGCTTCAAGCCCAGCGAGGCATCGAATGGGCAGGGCACACATGAATGGCCCGGCCCGCCTGGCCCAAGCAAGCAAGCAGAGGCGCGCGCTGGAAAATTTCAGCGGGGGGAAAAAAGAGAGGGAAGTGGGAAACCCGTACGCGGACAAAGGCCAGGCCCAAAATTTCGTCCCCAAAATTTGAAACCCAATCGATGTGGCGCCTGGTTCTGCACTGCGCTTTGTAGTGGTACGAGCCACACGCGCGCAGGCGCAGCGCCAATAGCGTCACCCCCATCCTGTCGTCCCAGCTCTTCCCCCTTACGGCCTTACCATTCTGCCCCCTTTCTCCGCTGTCCTCGCCTACCATTTGCAATTGGTATCCCTTTTACATTTGTTAACATGTCTGATTGAATCGTTTATAGTTGAGTCTCCGTTCTTTTGGGCCTGACGGCTTAACGGCTTTAACAACTTATCTATGTTTTCAAAATACATATGGTTTGAATTTTTTGAGTTTGTCGGTATAATAAATACCGAGGTATGAAGAGTTCTAAAGAAGACCGGGCGAGCACGAGAGGCCTCCTCCTTGTCGGGTGGGGCCCGTGCGACAGGAAGTGTCCTGAGGGGAGTCTTCTGGGCGAAGGCTCTTCCCTGCTGTAAAGGACAGGCGCATTTAATGCGACATCACGCGCGGATGGACCGATGAAGAGATGATTACCGCCACAGTGACCCCTGTAGGTCTGATCAGCTGTCACTGTGGCGTTGCGGAATTGACCGAGAGAGAGAGAGAGAGAGAGTTTGCCGTCATCAAGTTGGCCGCCCGCGTCAGAAGGAGCAAGCTGGGTCCCGCCCGTTCTCTCACCGGCGTGTACACACGAGTCAGAGGCCACTTGCGAAGCACGCGTGGGCGGTGCCGCTCGGCACAGTAGCAGCACGTTTCGTCTCTCCTGTTCCGTCCCTCACGTCTCATCCGTGTACTAAGCGTACTGTACTGCCTACCCCCTCGGCTCTCTCCGTCAATTCAAGGCTTGTATAAAAGGAGAAGAGAGAGAAGGGAGGAGGGGTTGGACATTCTGTAATCATTCACACATAACCATAACCAGAAAAGAGTTAAGACTCTGCAGGAGTAGGACTATTACCCGCAGGGGGGTCCGAATCTGGGTAATCCCTGCGCGTCGCTCCTCGCTGCGCCCGACGCTCGAATCGGATCGAACTCGGGATGATCGGCTAGCAGAAATAGAAATCTGATAGGGGTGTGATTCACCGTGGTTAAGTGAAGAACACGCCGTCAGAGTTCATTTTTTTGTTGTCTCGAAGATGCGTCATAACGTTTTAAAAAGCAAGTCAAACGAAATGGATCTGAACCCGAGACTACCTCAAGAAGTGTTCAAAATTCAACTATTTCAGTCGTTCAACTGTTCAAATCACACCAAAAGATCAGAACCTAAGTTAACATATGATATATTGCACGTATTGATTTGGAGCGATGGTAGTTTTATTCATGATAATGTAAATTTTGGCCGAGGCTTAGTTTTGTAGAGACGGCATCCTGATAATATAAAATTGACCAATATGATTTTTTAGATCAAGCTTAACCTGTACGAAACACTCCAAAACACAACCTTAGCATACCATTCGACTTACTTTAGCTCAACCAAATATTCATTCAACTCAAAACCAACCACTCATGTTCGAGTCTTTATTTTCCTAGAAAGAAAACATCTAGTTTGACATCAAGAAGAATCGCACTTATGTCATTATTTTTTTGAAAAATGTGACATTTATGCAAAACGAAAGTTTTATAATGGAATGACTATAGTTCTTTCTATGATCAAATACGACATCACTTCCTTCCGTTGATGCATCTTGAACGCACGTTTTTTGAAAAACATTGCTACCGCGACAAAAACAAAACGGGGGCTTTTCGAAAACTCCAGGGAGCCCAGCTGCCGGATGTGAAACCGAGGGGCAAAATGGGAAGAACAGCGCACAGGGTGGGGGAAGCAGCGGGGTGCGCGCAGCAATAAGCGGGCGAGCCCAATCCAGAGCGTGTGGGCGGCGCCCCCATTTAACAGCGCGCGGCGAGCAAAGGCAGCGCTGACACGGCCCAAAATCACACGCGCTCCGCGACCCCGTCCCGTCCGCCGCGCCCCGCCTCCCAAAAATTTCCCCGCTTCCCCCTCCACGCCCTAAAACCCTAGTTCCTTGCCATGGCCTCCGACGCCAAGCCCGCCTCCCCCGCCCCCGCGGATCCGCCCGCCGACGACGCCCGGGGCGCCGCGCCCGGGCCCGAGGAGGCGGAGGCGGAGGCCGAGGAGGAGGAGGTGGAGGCGGAGGAGCAGCCGCCGCCGCCGGAGCGGAAGCGCGGGCGGAGGAAGAAGGGCGAGGCGGCGGCGGCGGCGGAGAAGGCGCCGCCCGCCACCCCGGCGGTGGACAGGCCGTCCAGGGAGAGGAAGACCGTCGAGAGGTACTCCGAGCTCGCCCCGCGCGCCACGCCCGCCAAGAAGTCCCCCGCCATTCTCCAGGTCAGGAATCCAGCCCCCGCTTCCTCGAGCGCGCGTTTTGCTCCGATCTGTTGGCTCGGGATGCGAGGCCTGGTTGTGCACCTGCCTCCGAGCTGGAATGTTCGTCCGAGTTGCCGTGATAGTAGCATGCTAAAATTAGCCTTTTTTTTTAAGTGTCTTCCCCATTTCTGCGCCCATGGTCTTGTCCAGAGGTTTCTCGCCTGCTAATACATCTTTGGTGCTTTATGTGTTTTAGGGCTCCGGGACGAAGCTCAAGGACATCCCCAACGGTAATTTCTTGCCCTCGAAAATATCTTCTGATGTGTTGCTGTTACTGGTTGATGCCCTTGTTTGCTTGTGGTGCTATCATGACTTCGACAGGAAGGGCCTAGGCCTTATCTAACCCTAGAAAGCGGCGTCTTTGTATGCATGCGAAGCAAGTATATAGTGGGATCTTTCTTCTGATGGTGTGACTCTTTTATGGGTACGAGTTGATAAAATTTAAAGAGGAGAGACTGGATCTGCCTGGTATTTTGAGCAAAAGTTGCATCTCTCTAGATTTTAGAGGCTTCACCAGTAGTTATCATAGTTTGGGGATGACTTGACTGAAGAGCTGAATGAAAGCTCTGATACTGCTCTCCCGTTCATTTACCTATTTCACCTGCTAGTATATCAAACCTTAACATGGCTTTAAGGTGAACTATCCATATACATGTTGTTCGCTTGTGATCATTACCAAAAATGCTAAAAAGTGGAAACAGAAAAGTATGCATTACAACTACCAAGCTGAAATTACATAAGTAGCAAGCGATCTTGTGTTGGCCTGTTGGAGTCATTGAAATTTTTTTTATGCTTCATAGCACAGGCCATGATTGGTAGCCCAAAAAAAATGCATTGACCGGTGCAAGTTTATTGCTAGCATCAGGTGCAAGTTTATTGCTAGCATCAGGGGTCATGAGGTTATAAATAGCTCGAGGATTTGTGTACCCTATCTTTGTTTGGTTTGGTTCACCTGTGTAATTATGCACATACCTATATTGCAGTGTATTTTACTTGAATATTGACACTGGTGCAGTAGTATTCGCTTTGAAATAGTTGCATACTCAATTTTCATGGCGTACAAATTCCTCTTTTAAAAGACATTCATCCTTGAAACATGAACTTACTTTTTTGAAGTATTGTTTTTATCGGTCGGGCTGTTCATAACTGCCCTATTCAATTTTCCATTTTTTGTGTGCCATATCTTAAATTTATTTACTTCGATTATAAAAAATATCCCCTTTAGTTGATGCAATTTTAAGCACTAATGTATAATTAGTGCAAAAGGTAAATATGAACTAGCAGTGTGCCTGTGTCCTAGCAGTGTGGCCCACAACTTTGTATTAATCATTTGCTTGCCTTTTGTTCCTACCAGTTTCATTCAAACTATCGAAGAGAAAGGCAGATGAAAATCTCCAGAGCCTTCATACTTTAATGTATGGGAGAAAATCAAATGTAAGGCTTCAACATATCTTTTGTAGCTCTACTCTAGTTCATTTAGTCATCAAATTATATAGCTGTATTGATTTTTTGCAGGTTCATTTCTTGAAGCGAAACATATCCCAATTTTCTGGTTTTGTTTGGACTGATAATCAAGTAAGTTTTTGGGATGGCACCATTTTCTGTGAAACAAAAAAAATATATTTTGAAGGGATTATATGCTGGGCTCTGTTTTGTAATGGATGTTTGCCTATAATCTTGACTAGGAAAAGCAAAGGGCAAGGATAAAGGAAAAGCTTGAAAAATTTAACAAGGAAAAGTTGCTAGATTTTTGTGAAGTACTTGATATTTATGTTTCAAGAGCAACTACAAAGAAGGTTAGTTGTCTCGGCACATAATATAATTAATGATCTAAGCATTAAAACTGCAGTGACATTGTTTACTGTATTTCAGGAGGAAGTTTCAGCCAAGTTGTTAGAGTTTTTGGAGTCGCCTTGTGTTACTAGAGATGTTGTTCTCACTGATGAGAAGGTATAAACTCTAATTAAGACTGGCTTGCTCTTTTTGTGTTCCTCTACAACATGAGAGTCATCCTTTTCTGTGTCATTGCAGAAAGGGAAGAGGCGTGGGAGGAGGTCTAAAGCTAGTGGTCAGGCAACATCTGAAGGTGCTTCCGAAGAGAAGGTATTAACTCTCGGTGCTGAAAAAAATCTAAAATTAGAATTGCTTTTCACTCTAGTGCTTTGCCAAAAAATCTATATATTCTGTATCATCTTCATCATTTCCCTTAATCTTGTTGCTGAGCCATGAAAATCGGTGAGATGCTCAGAGGATAGAGCACTCATGCTCTGATTTTTTGGCATTGTCGTTCATTTCTAATTACTAATTATTGTAATGATTTGACATAGTTGCAGTTAAACTTGTCACCATATGTATCTGCTAAACTAGCTTCCCTTGTAAGTTGTGATTCTAGGGATCACTTTCTTTCCTATTTTTCCCATGATGGATTGTGATTCTAGGAATCACTTCCCAAGGTCCCATTTTCCATGGGAAGTTGTTTCTACTTTTGTAACCGTACCTATACACCTTTTTTTTTTAAAAAAAAATGCTTCAGAAAGTCAAGATGACATGCATTGAAAATTATACCACTACATTTGCATGCATCTTATTGAGCTTGAATATTCATTTTTTTTTTTGTTTTACATGGCATGCATATTGACAGCTTTGTATTGTTGTAACTGGGTAAAAAAGGTTTTATGCTACCATTTTTCCATCATTGCTTTAAATTGCAAGCATATTTTTGAAGGTTTGAAATTGCGGGTAGCAGAAGCACATTGGTGTACTATTTTATTTGTGGATGACATACTGGAGTGGTGGCTACATTCTCATCTATGGAACACTAAAGATATACTTCGACCTTAGTTTGCTACTTCTGTGCATTAATCTGACAAGTCTCCAGCTTTTGTTATGTGGTTTTGAGAGGCTACAAAAGTGGTTCTGATATCGTCAAGATGAAACACTAAGATCTTAAAAAAAATGGTTACCAGGTGCTAGTCTGGCATGTACATAAAGGTAGATTTACCAGAGGGTAATAGTTTAAATGTTTTGGGCTGTACTGTTAATATGCCCAAGTTATGACAAAAAATTACAAGATCAGAGGTTTTTGCTGCAATGTTGATATAGCGGATAGCGTGTCTGTGTGTAAGCATGATATGATGCCAATATTACACTAAACCTCAATAATATCCTACACATAGTTCTCAGGGTGCCTTGATCACTATTTTGGGCATATTGCAATGTTATAGTGCAATATTTAAATTGTCGATATTCTTTATGTTCTCTTTCCATTTTCAATAGTTATTCACTTATTTGTACTTTTCTGAACAAAGAACTATACATGCTTGAGTGGAAATATACTCTGAATTTTTGTAGATATATTGACTAGTTATTACCCTTCTCTGTGGTAATTATCATATTGTGGGAAATTAATTTTGGTTAGTGAAAATGGCTCTGTTAATAATCGCGTTGAATATTCAAAGCTAGCCCCTCTTTTCAACTGCACACTTGTACCTTTGGCACTTGTTACCTGAGTCCTGATATGTGCATCTATTGACAGAAAAGGAAAAGGAGAAAGAAGCAGGCAGTTGAACCTGAGAAAGAGAATGATGATGAAGATGATGCTGGGCCTGCTGGCTCTGAGGATGCGTCAATGGGAGAAGAAGATGAGGACTCTGAGGCTAAAGATCTTGCTGGGAGTGATGAAGAACCTGATGAGCCTCCTGCAAAGAAGTTAACAGATGGTAAACAAGGAAAGAAGGAATCTGGGCCTAAACCAAAGGAAAAGGAGGATGCATCAGGAAAGAAGGCTTCTACAAAGCATGCAAAAGGCCTGTCGAAGCCTGACATTGAAGAAGATGAGCAGGATGTGGAGGAAGAGAGCAAAAAGGTTGGCAGGAAAGCCTCAAAGAGTACCTTAAAGGTAAACGATGTATCCGTAGGTAAGGCTGGCAAGAGGGTTTCAAAACCCAGAAAGGCTGATGGAAAAGAAGGCCAGAACAATAATTCTATTGCTTTGAACGCTAAGGCACGCAAGAAGGATGGTGCTAAGGCATCCAATAAAAGTAGAGGTACAAGATCTCTAAGTCTTATCATAGTCAGTGCCAGTTCTATTTTATGTTAGTGCTTGTAATAATATTTTCAGTGTGTTTTGAGAGATCTATATTTCTTTCAAGACCTGTTTGGTTGACGACTAAGGTTGCCACACTTTGCCATACCTTTATGATAGGCAAGTTTCACCAAGCTAGGCGTATGCTTGGTCCATATGCACACTCAGGGCAAAAATTCCTCTTTTTTCATGTGTGCCATATTTGGGTACCTCAAGAAAGTGTGGCAAAATTCCCTTGGGGCTTAGGCAAACGAAAGTGTGGTTAAGGTTTTCATGAACTAGTTTGGCAAAAAAAAAAGAAGCTAAAAAAAATCGGCAAGTTTAGTAACCAAAAAGACCTAAGATTTCTTATTATTATCATAGTCAGTGCCAGTTCTGTTTTTATGTTTGTGTGTGTAATAATATTTTCACTGTGTTGTGACAAATCAATTGGTCTGGTTCCATCTCATACAAATACCTATAAAATACTGCTATTTTTGGTTCCATTGATACGTTATGGTCTACTAATGCAGGGCAAATCATATTTTGTTCTGGTAGGATTTATGAATACACATTGCCCAAATTTTGTTCTTCCTAATATAGTTTTGTCTGGAAGGCATATCATGATTGTCAGGAGTGCATTCTGAGATACCATTCTGTTTGAACTATTATATAGTAGCCATGCTCACATCTTTTCTTAATCTCTTTTCAGGAAAAGGCAAGGATAACACAAATGCTGGGTCAGCCCCAACTACCAAAGAGTTGCATGCTGTTGTCAGTGACATATTGAAGGAAGTGGACTTCAACACGGTATGCAGATAATTATGTTCTTCACATGTTCCATGTTCTTGTGCCCTGGATTGTATGCTGACTCTCTGTTATGTTGTCTTGTAGGCAACTTTAGCTGATATTCTTCGGCAATTAGGTACTTTTTTTTGTGGTCTTGTATGTTTCATTGGAGCAGCTTTGAATGATATAATTGTTGAGTTAGTCAGACTAGAAACAAAAAAATTGAATTCATAAATGCACTGACATGTTTGCTGTGATTATTTTGACTACAGGAGCTCATTTTAGGATGGACCTCATGGATAGAAAGTCAGAGGTGAAGCACATCATAGAGGAAGTAATAAATAGCATGTCTGATGATGAGGAAGGTGAGGAAGAAAAGGATGAAGATGATGCAGAAGGCAATGCTAAAGAGGAGAATTCAAAGGAGGATGCTGATGGAGGTGATGAGAAGTGATTCAGCCATCCAGATGGATGTGATCGGAGTAGTCTGCTGTTTGTGGATGTTACGAATCGCAGGTCTATGTAGTCCCTCTCTTCCCGTTTGGGGAGTGTTTGGTCTGTACAATGTGCTGGGCACCACAACAACGAATTGGTGGCCTGGGTAGTAAAAGATTGTTAACCATTTGATAGCCATACACCTAGTTGTGCTTGACTTTGGTAGTGACCTGTAGTCTAGTTGCTGGTCATGTACAATAGCTGTGCGGTTATAACCTTTGTTGCTTAGGTAGCTAGCCCTGACTGTAATATGTGGAATAATTCTTGGTTTTTTCCTTTCATTTTATCCCTGTAAACCTGTGATTCTTCAGTTTTTTTGTGCTTGTCGATTTCATATCTGCCTCATTATATGCAGGCCGGGGGCAGCCGATGGCATGATCTTCAGGCATCTGCATCAGTTTTGCCCAGGCGGGCTGCTGCAGTACTGTCTGGCAGCCTGCGTATGCTGTGGTGATCAAGCATTGATGTTTATTATTTGTACGACTTAGTGTGAAGAAGTTAGGAATCTCACTCTCCCGTTCGCTATGGGCAGTAGAAACTAGAATGGTGAGTTGTATGCCTGATGAAAGTTGATGGAATGCATCAATGGCGACTTGAAGTCTGGAATACTTGGTGAATAGATCGGCTAAACCATCAACTTGCTAGGCTTGGTCTCTTCACCCATTACAGGTATCTACAATCTTTTGCTATGCTCTCTTAAACGATTCATGAAAGAACACTCATTTGTCGAGCCAGATAAGCATGAAACGACTACCCCTGTAATCTAGAACACCACATTAGGTCAGTGAACTTAACTTCCTTTGTTCCCGTGGTTAGTCTCAAGAAATCAAACTGCAGCTAACGCAGCTGCTTTCTGTCTTGCATTCTCGTCTTCTCACCTCACAGTGACTACAGTTTCCTAGTTTGCTGCAGCTCCATCTCAAACACGGCACGATGCTGCATTGGATAAACTGCGCCGCTCACTGGACAGGCAACTCACTCAATTAACCAACCTCGACCACAACACACAGAACCCCCAGCTTCTACACTAGTGCACTCACTCGCCGAGTTCATCATCGGTATCAATCACTGATCCAACCAACCATGGTAATGTGCGACTATTCATCAATTTCATCAGCAAGCTCTCACCGTTTTCTCACTCGCAAGTCGCATTGCGGCCTATCAATGTACAGAACAATAAATATTAAAGAACCGTAGAGAGTATTTTAATCCTCGCAAGCTCAGCTCGTAACACTCGCTAGGGGCTAATTCACTCGTGTCTCCCTCCCGACTTTCCATTTGTCCATGTTATTAATTGATATTGTTGCTATTTATCTACCGCCTAATCATGCACGCACGCACGCATGACGGCGTTCGTTCGTTCAGAGGACAATACCGTGATAAACACATGCATCACACATGTGCGAGCGTGCGGTGCGTACGTGCGACTTTCCAACTCGCACGCGCGCATGCTTAGTTTGCTTTGGTCCGTCGTAGCGGGGACCGGGCAATCTAGTGGCCAACTGGCCGTCCGGCGATCGATGTGGCTCTCGTCACGTCGTCCTCCTTAATTCCATTCATTTGATTGCTTATAATCAGGTTCTAATTTTTTTTTTTTAAAAAAGGGGTATTTACACAATGTTTAAAGTGATCTGAACCTATTTTTGCTAAAAGCCGAACTCGAATTTTCTGGATGCAAGAGAACCACACATACATACAGTTGCTGCAGACAAGCTAGCTGACCTTTGCTCAGGATGTGCATATATATGGACAGTATCACAGCAGAATCGATCAGGATTGCTAGGGGAGTACTACATGACCGTTTCAACTAAAAAATCAAATCATTATCACTGATAAGATTAGTGGCGTAGCCAGGATTTTAGGTTAGGTTGTGTCAGTTTACCACAGCTGACTTCAATCAAAGATAGTGCTACTATATACACATGATGTAAAGATAAGTTTCCTTACATTTTATTAATGCAACAAAAAACTCTAGAGCTATACAAACAAATGACACTTTTGTAAATTCAGTAGCTACTCAAAATATGAGTCCGTTGGATGCTTAGACCTTAGGTTAGTTGTATGGACTAGGGGGTGATAGATGGGTTGACGGATATTTGGTTGGGACATGGCCCAATGTGCCAACATGCTAGCTACGCCCTAGATAAGATATCTGTTATTTTTTACAAAAGCAAACGCTTGACGCTTTATAAGCTATATATAACTATCTTTTAAACTAGATTGGATACACACATATATAGCGAGAGAGAGAGGGGTTGGAACTATTCTTTTTTGTAAAGAACTATTTTTTGAAAGATCTTAATTAAGACGTAGTAGGCGTCAGGAGCGGAGCTTCAGCCGTTTGCTTAACCTTCCCTCCGGAGATGGATATTATTATGAACATCAACACCATCTTAATTAGAACCGATTACTATTGCCGCTAGTTTATAAAATCCAATAGATGCATAATACTACATAATTATTTTTTAAAGATGAATCTTTCCTATGCATGTGTGGTTTTCTTGCATCCAATCTAAAATATTTTTGAGCATATATATGTATCTATAGCTAATGTTTCAAAACAGTGACTATACATGTCTCAAAACAGATGTGTATTTGTGGGCAGGGAGCGCTCTAGGCCGGTTGGCATCTGCAGTACATCGATTGATCACTGAAACTAGCAAAAACAAGAGTCAATTAGCACTCTTTACAACGGACAAACACCTGCCAATTAGTTTGCACGTCCTCAATCCTGATATATTTCATCAGGAATTACACCATTCAGTACTACACCACCCAAGCAGAGAATACACAAGAGATAGCAAAACCAATAAACCATGGACCACACTGAGAATTAATTCGCACTATATATATTAGCCCCTTAACCGATCGATGATCTCTGCTCAATTAGTTCCTTAAATTAATTAACCATTGTTATACATGCTGACATGCAAGATGCAAAAACACTCAAAATCTCCTCTCTGTACGTACATGCACAGAGTTCTTGTTTGAGCTCTTTGTGCATGCATGTGCATATGAACCTGTGGAGTATCGATCTGCATATATCTATGTGCTTGTGAGAGACTAATGAAGTAGTGATCAATCTGCATACATGTGGCCACTATGTGTGTGTGAGTGAGAGAGCATCAGAGCAAGAGGTCGAATTGACGCATCTCTCCCTTGATCTTGTTAACTACGGCTTAATTATTCAGACATTGTGGTTGGACTAACTAACCAAGCACTTAATTGCGTGCTTAATTAATTAATTCCTTCGTGCTCACCTCACCTCCTCCTGCCTGCAGCCATGGGAGAAGACCTCGCCGGGCTCAGCATCCGGTGGTATCGCTTGCCACTGCCGACGCTCGGCAGGCCGCATATCGGCGACGCCGCGGCGGCGGCGGCCATGGCGACCTCGCCGTCGCCGTCACTGTCGTGCTCGACCTGCCAGAGCACGTCGAGGAAGGCGGCGACGTCGCAGGGCACGAAGAGGGGGCCCTGCGCGGCGTAGCCGTACTCGCGCTCGGCGTCGTCGAGGAGGCTCTGGAAGAGCGGGTGGTTGGCGCACTCGGCGCGCACCACGAACCGCTCCCGCTCCGCCCCCACGTACACCGAGAAGCACCCCGCCACCGTCGCCGCCGCCCTCCCGCCGCCGCCCAGCCCGGACCTGCACCGCTCCAGCGTCCTCGATATCAGGCTCCTCCTCTCCCCCTTGCTCGCCGCCGCCATGTCTGCCTCTAGCTCGACCTCGAGACGAAGACGAAGAGCTAGCACCACAACGTCGTGAGGTGAGACTTGTAAGGAGATGGGAGGTGATGCATGCATGCGCGTGCGAGAGCCATGTGTAGTGGCGTGTGAAATATATAGCTAGCTATGTCAGCCTCACGCGTAGACTTGATGCAGCGACGCTTGACCTAGCTTGTTTAGGGCAATGGGTTTCATTGCTAGCTCAATGCTTATGCTTGTCGAATGGCGTAGCCACGAAAGAGATGTGTGAGACAAGGAGCAGTCTATGGATAACGTGGAGATCATCGATGCCTGGTGATTAATTATTTTTCACTTTGTTAATTAATTTTCTGTGTTCATTGGGCAATATATATTACAATATTACTCCTAAAAAAGTAAAAATATTTTTTGTAGAAAATTAAAACTTGTTAAACTTTTTTAGAAACATATTATTTATATTTGACTTTGGAAGCTAAAATTTTAAACTCTGGGATGTTAGACAGAAATGCATGGAGTGCCCATTGATCAACGTAGGCTTAATGTAACTTCCAAGAAGTTAAACCATCACTTTTCAGGTTTGATTACAAATGATTGAGTTTTCTATTTTATTGTTTGGTTATTTGTTAACTAGATCTCTTGAACGCATTTATGAGTAAATACACTTTGGTTATTAGAAAATGTAAATAGGTGAAATTTTGACAGAGAAATCCAGTGACCGGCAAAAAAAATCCTTTTGATTTTTAGCTCATATGGACAATCAGAGACCATATATGCTTAGAGCTCATTGAATGCATCCCATTTGACTAGTCACATGTTATACTCGGATTCTGAATCAAGGCGATTCAAAGAAAAAATGAAGGGATGGGATGAAAAGATAGGAAACAAAAGGAACCATTAATCTCTCCTCTTCCTCCCAATCCCTCATAGTTTGATATGTAGGGAATCTGACCCAAGAGGGGAAGGGAGTGAATTGGGCCGCTAATCCCTCTAACTAAACATATGGCTCAAACTAATATCCCATCTTTTACATTACCCCGTAATAACTTCGTATAGCATACTTTTTTTTTT
>SPJY01037268.1:3358097-3390935 GCA_005191435.1 Raddia distichophylla | reverse complement strand
ATATATATATATATATATCCTTCGGAAGGAGATAGATCGATATGCGGTCCATGCATGTGATGAATAGAACTAAAACTTGCAAGTTGGAGGCATCACTTTTCGGACCTTCCCCTACTCTGGGTGAAAACCCTAGCGGTCTTGCGATGGCGGCGGGTCCTTCTCGTCGCTACCTTGTTGAAGGCGTCGTGGTCGCCGTCTTGCGCCATGGGTTTTCCTCTTAGTTTGCTTCTTTAGGAGTCGTTTCGTCGCTGTGTGAGTGTTGGTGGTGTTTTCTCTTCTCCCTCAACTGTATCTCTTCTACTCGTTCGGCCGTTGGCCCAGGTGCAGTGGTGTGGCTGTTTCCCTTCCCTTTCCTCTGTAGGTGGTGTTTCCGGCGGTGGCCGAAAGTGTGTCTGGCTTTGGTCAAGGTTGCAGCGGAGCGCTGTGGTTA
Organism: Raddia distichophylla; assembly: GCA_005191435.1. Classification (NCBI taxonomy): domain Eukaryota; kingdom Viridiplantae; phylum Streptophyta; class Magnoliopsida; order Poales; family Poaceae; genus Raddia; species Raddia distichophylla. The sequence continues at coordinate 3,390,505 of SPJY01037268.1, read as the reverse complement.
TATCCCGTGCCTGCACGGACTTTTACTTTATTTTCTTCTGCTTATCAATGCAATAGGACGGCAGTTCTCCTACCCCTCTTTCAAAAAAAAAAACTTGCAAGTTGGATAATTATCAGTTTGTTTTCGTAGATTATCAGTGTGGATGGAGTCAGCCAGCTACATGTGGGGCCGCTTGGTCACATTCAGACTTGAGCCAGGAGATCAAATGCTCAATAATTGCATTAGTGCTCTCATAGTCAACGCCTCCCGTATGCATATGGAAGAAGAAGAAGCAGTGACTTCATGCTGGTCAAGAAAAACTTCCACCTTTTTTTTTTTTCTCTTTCGGAGACCATACAAGCTGATGAATGCTAATTGTGGAGTATTATTTACATGTGATTAAATAAGTACCTGATCCACTTGGCAGTCTGGTCCAGATATTTTCATATACAGATTTAGATAATGAATTAACAATGTAATATACGATGTCCCCCCTCTGTCCATGGGCATCATCATATATCCGTATACTGCCGAGTTATATAAACATGCAAACATAAAAGATGGTTCACATCACCAATCTATAAACTGTCCATATATAAAAATTTGTCATGCAGGACGCATGATAATGTGAAAAAGAAAAAATATGATAAAAATTTGCATCATCTCCATACAAGAGGCCTTGTGATGATGTGAATAATTAAGGAAAAACATGATAGAAATTTGCATCATCTTCATGCAAGAGGCCTTCTATGAAAACATGCAAACATCTGTATCATTATACGTGGTATCTTAAATACAAACAACTACCGTCTTTTTTATTGTAGATGCACGACCTCGAAATAGTGACTGAGTAAACCATGTATACTAAATCGTTTTTGTAATCATCAGACGACTGATTTTTAGAGATGTCTCAGTCGAATTTCTTATGTACCTAGATGGTCTCGTTAGATCTTTTATGTGCTCTATAGTGATATCTAATCCATGGTCCGAAAATTAACCGAGAGTTAAATAACTCGTATTCGTCTAATGTCAAGTTGGTCCCATGCTAAATTAAGCCGGCTTCGAGCTAAGAAAAGCTCCACTCTTTTTCGCATAATATACACTGAATCAGAATTCAGATAATGACAGTGATGACGAGCACACACGATCCCGAGTTAATTCTTTTCCTTGGAGAAGCCGTAGATCGATCGACCGCAGTGCTAGCTGCATATATATGTGGTCCTGGAGATCAGCAAAGCTATTAGCTATATCCTCGATCATGAACGGATGCACCCCCAGTTTCTTCGCCCGTCTCGATCGATCGGCGAACACTTGCAGCTGGATTCTCCGAATCGATACATATATATTGGGCTAGAGTTAATGTATATATTTTTTGCTTCCAACACGGTAGCGACTGATCGAGAACTCGAGACGCATTTCAGAAGATGCTTACGGGTGTGGACTGTAGAGCGCGACGTCGGCTGAGCCGCCCTGGTCGCCTTGATTGGAGGCTGGAGCTTCCACTTCTCCTCGATCCACCATGGGAATGGGCGTTCTGCTGTAATGAAATTATTTGATTATCTGTTTCAATATTCTGAACTTAAGAGAGGTAAAAACGGTCTTCACATGCCCCGAACGAGTAGCTCGACTTAGGACATGATCTAATCAGTTTATATTATTTGACTTATTTGCTTATCTAATTTACTTTTTTTTTAAGTTTTGAGAGTTTTTAAAGATAAAATCAAGAGCTGAGTGCACTTTGTTTGAATTGTGTTTTACATCTCTTAAAAAAGTGTTTGGTAGATTCAAAAGAATCAAATAATTAAGTAGGCAAACAAGTCAAATAAATTAAATAATTTGATGAGAACAAGCCCTTACGTTTGACATTTCCTATAGCGTAAGTTCAAGATTTTTGGAGAAACGAATTTTAGAAGACAAAATACTTTTTAAATAATGTTAAAAATGTGTGTTCAAACAAAAACTATAGCATATTGGGATGTGCTACAACACTAGTAAACCTGATGAACCGAACTTTTGCTTCTTCTTCTTTTTTAATAAAAAAAAAATCAACATTATCATGAAGTACCAACATAGAATACCTGAATTATTCAATCACTTTTAATTAATTAGCCAAAAAAAATCCCTTGCGTTGAAGAGCAAGGGGAAAAAAATAAGCTGCATGAGCGGTTGGAATCTTTCTTAAACAATTTCTGGGACTCCCTGAAATCATTGCTCTTTTAATACCAGTTAGCATATAGATAGGTTTAAAACCATGAGAACAACCTGCTCATAGATTAAAGAACTCGTAATTATCGGTGCCGGATAAATATATGTCAGTTTGGACTTTGGAGTTCATTTGGAGAGATGCATGCATGCACGGGTACTTATGTTAACGTATCTCACTTGATCTATCTCCCTGGTTAAGCGTGTCTCGCTAGATCCATCCTTGGTTGCATCCATCGCTAGATCCCGCCTACACGGAGACACGACATTAATCTTCTTATCTTAATCTCGCAAGCAATATGTCAGCAATATGACTTTTGAAATGCAATTGTTACCACTAATCACTGCCGAGATTTATTTATAAAATCCTGTAAAACTATAGAAATATATATATGAAGACACCTTCTAAGCCGAAAAATCCTAAATATGATATTCATATCTAAAATTGAAAGCCCTTCGATTCACATGTGTCTGAAAACGATATTCCCTGACCAGAGCGATGGAGTACAGCACCTTGCAATTAATCTTGCGCGACCAAGAGTTTACATTTGAACGCCATCTGTCTACATGTCTCATCACCAATGACGAGTAAAGCCTAGCAATGCAAGATCGACAGAGACTCGTATTTACTGTTTGGCACGCAATAATCAGTTTTACGTGTGCAATGTGAGACTTAGCATGATGGTCCTAGCTAGGTATAGTTCTGTGGCTTTTCGCGACATATGATTTATGTATGTTCAAACCCGAGAAGATCACTGTAGCAGGACAGAGATTCCCTGGCTTAGTTTCAGCATTTGTAGGCGTCCAATTTTGAGACATTGAGTATGTTTGACTACAGTACCCCATTGATTGCAGTTAATGGTGAGCGACAGTACATCCTAACTACGGGTTATAGCATCCGCATCCGAACCTCTATTCTCATACTCTATTTCACCATTAGCTATTTTCTCTATCATTCTCTCTGAATTTTTTTCACACATCACACTACACTTTAAAAGATTCATTCTATCCGTCAGCTACTCTATCCAAAATTATATAATTTTAGAGTAACTGCTACGGATGCTTAACAAAGCTTAAAAATCAATCAGAAATGTGAACTTAATAATAGCTAGCTTTCTGCAGATCATTCACATGCATGCATAGAGTTTTAACTTGGGCTAACAAGGTGGTGTCACACATGTAAGAATTAAGATGAGATTAACTAAATTAATATTGTTGCCCACTCATTTTCAAATTATAATTAGGTCTATAGTTTCAGCAATGTTGTTTCTAAATACGAGACGTACATGCACGTGAATTTATTGATCTTTTTACTTTTATGTCCTTATTTATCACATACTTAATTATTTCGTCTACATATATTTATAACACTTATCACTAAATATTCTCTATCATATTTTCGATGTATTTATAACATGGGTAAGACAGTCGATTTCTTACGCCCTTCTCTTGATTTTACCACATCCTTAGTCCATATGCCAACCCATAATACGCCCCACACAAAAAAAAAATAGAGGGAGTGCTAGGAAGCGATTTGTATTGAATACATGTTTGCGTAGGATTACGTTAGGATTCTAATTAAGTTGTATTCCCTGTGGTTCATGAAAACTTGTGGTTTTCAAAATACAACTTGAACCGTTAATTACCATTGCTATTTCATACATACATACATACATACATACATACATACATTGGAATTACTTTTTGAGACAAATGGATATGATGTATGATTTAAATGTCCAATCCAAATAGTTTGAAATACTTTTATAGATATAGTTTTAACATGGTTTGAGTCAAACTATTTGTAGACATCAATATGTGGCGCCGTTGTTGCAACTCGAGAAATCGGTCGATAGTGCAACGGATGGAGGTGATCGAGCGCCCAAGTCGTTAACAGTCTTTGTCGCATGTCGTGTATTACCCAACATGCCTCATAACTTTCTCGAAGAGAAGAAATTAAGAATGTGATTAAGTGAGGACGAGCTGTAGCTTGATTACTAGATCCTGCGGTGTGCAAGACACCACTACTGGGTGCGAGGATCAAACTTAGGTGCCTCATCCTGATCCCAATTCCAAGTAGCCGCGTTCTTCATATGGCATTTTAGGTAGTAGCGAGTCAGAAAAGAAAAGAAAAGAAGAGGAGCTTGGCTAAAAGAAGGAAAGAAGAGTCCAGGCCAATGGAAAGAGATATGAAGTCAAGACAGAAGAGATGAGTCGAAGCTAGAACCAAGAGAGGAGGGGGAGCTGAACTAAGCATCCAACCCAAACCAAACCTAGAGAGGGGGTCCAAGTTAGAAGAGGAGGGGGAGCCGAACCAGGTATCCAAGCCACAAGCTAGAGCCAAGCTAAGAGTCAAGAAGAAGAGTCCAAGATAGAGCCAATAGAGGAGGGGGGAGCCAAACTAAGCAAGAGAGAGAGAGAAGAGGGAGGAGGGGTTGGAGGAGCTGAGGTAGGGATCCAAACCCCCCAAGTCAAAGTGAGAGAGAGTCCAAGCTAGAAGAGGATGGGGAGCCAAGCCAGGTATAAAGCCCCAAGCTAGTCAAGGAGCCAGGGAGAAGCAAGAGTGTGTAGCAATGGGAAAGACATGTAAAAAATAAGTGTAAATGATGAGAAGTGTGTAATGATAGGAAAGAGAGCCACGTAGAAAAAAACAAACAGCAATGATGTTTCCGTTTGAATCAATGGAAATGGAGGGTTTGCCTCCTGCTGCCAAAAAAAAGGTGATTTAGATTCTGTTCTTTTGAGCTGATCTAAACAGCTGAACGACTGAAATGACTGAATTTCGAGAGTTTTTTTGAAGTAGTCTAAAGATTTAGATTCATTTCGTTTGAATTTCTTTTTAAATCGTTAGGACCTACCTTCGAAACATAAAAGAAAAACAGACTCAAAAAACATAAAGCATATGTATTTTCAAAACTTAGATAAGTCGTTAAACTGTTAAGGCGAAAAGAACGGAGCCTTGATGTGCATGATAACCATGCACGGGCTGACAAGGGAATCATCCACACTAATTCCTTGGGTGCAGAGCAATCCGTAGCTAGCTCGCAGATACGCACGCAGCCGCAGGAGGTGGCAATCATGCATGCGCAGATTTGGATGTGCATGTGTTGTCCATTAAAAGTGGCACATAATCTCTGACCCTCGAACGATCGATCTCCCGGCCAGGATGCACGGTGAGGCCGACGGCGACGGCGACGGCGACGCGTGAGCTGTGGGGCGTGAGCTAGCCGCCATCCAATTCCAATCCGGAGCAGGAGAACGCCCAGAATTTCTCATTGTCAAGGACGTTTTCAACTCTCCGGTGGTCGCCGAGATTGTCAAACCAATCGAGACGTGATGAGAGAGAGAGAGAGAGAGAGAGAGAGAGCAGCCTGCAAATGTGCCATGGTTGGATACGATTGGCCAGTGCTGGATTGCACCACCTTCTTCTTCATTCTTTTTCTTTTTTTTTTGTTTGGAAAAGAGAAAGAGGCTATTTGGACTTTTGGACAATGATGTAAGTGGAGAATGTACAGATGGACATGCATTTGTCAAAATGCAAAGTGTTTGACTTGTATTTGTGGAGAGAATCTCTCAACTCTCTTGTGACTTTTATCGACTTTATGCTCCTACGATTGGGGTTTGTTTTCTTGGTGCTGTACCGTGTGGATGGACAAATGAAACGGAGGGATTAGTACCACCATGTATGCTGCACAAATCGACTGTGCCAAAAAATATCTTTATATTTAGGTATGTTACAGTAAACCAGTTCGTACAATTCTCATAAATCATTTTGGGGTGTGTTGGCATGAAGTCTATGGCATTATGCAGGACTGATGAGGTTATCTCTTGCTTACCTGCAAAACTAACGCAATTATGGAGCCAACTAAGGAACAAGGAGATAGAAGTGTGAAGGAAAAGGAGGTTGATGGCAGGCAGAAACACTGTGCTCATGCAATGTTGCTTTCACTCGATTCCCAACTATTGCGGGTTATGACTTGTGAGTGCTCATGACTATACGGAACATGCACATCAGCAAGATATCAGGCCCATGCTGCAATGAAATCTACGGTGTGAAGGTCACATATTTTCGCATGGGAAAATAATTTGTATGCCGCTCCATTTTGACTCAATTCCATATGTCATCTCCTGTGTCCCATAGGCTTAACTATTGACATATAGGGAATTGAGAAATTTTGCAATGGTATAAAAAAACGCCAAAATAAATACTCGCAACACCTGCAAGTTAAGGTCTGTCGTCGCAGTGCAGTGTAGGATAGCTACTTTTATGCTGTACTGCAGAAGCACAGCTGATGAGATCTACAGAGACATTGGCTATGCATAATCAGACATGTCACAAAAAAAAATTAGTAGTATCAGGTCATGGATCGCCAGGTCAACCATGTACGCACTCGCCAAACTGTGCATTATTGCTCCTTCGCTTCACAAGACAAGGTCAGTGTCAAGGGCAGGCAGGCATGCCCACATGATTGATATCTAGCAACCAACAACAGAGATCTAAACAAAGCATTATCCCAGTTTCTGAAGCTGAAAAGTTCCTGCCTCAAAGAAGAACAAAGCAATGGTGCAGGTTAGAGTATCATATAATTTGATCCCACATGGAACCAAGGGACAAATGATAACTTGAGAAGCATACAATACAAATGTACATGCTGGGCAACTGCACATTACACAAAGTTAGCAATGAGCAAGAAAGGAAAACTGAACAGAACCACCACCGAAGACAACCATATGTTCCCGGTCACAATTATCTAGCACAGCACACATGCTACAATAATACAAACATGTAATTCTATAGCATTTGTCTCCGGCTGTCAGAATCCCAATTTTTTTTCTAGCAGTCGAAATCTATAGTTTTTACTCCATGGCCATGACCAGAACAACATCAGTTAACTGTGATCACACTAATCTCTCTCACGGCTAAATGTACAACACTGGAACTGTGTTCCAAGATCCACAACACATTGTGATGAATCATCACGATCACATTTTTAATGAAACTAAGTCTACAGCAGTCTGTTTTCAGCTCCAAGTAACAAAATCTCGTCCTGGCTGTTGCTACTAATCTGCAGGTAAGGAACTACTTTTATTTCCTGTTCATTGGTGGGGGTGTTGTGGAGTAAGGAGGGCCATAGAACGGACCCCCTAATCCCTGAAAAGGTGGATGAGGATTTGGAGCACTAAGGTATGGGGGTGGCATGCTGCTGCTCACAGGATAGTTTACAACAGGAGGAAATGATGGATACACACCGTATGGCCCCCCTGTCATTGGCGCGACAGGAACTGGCATTGCAGTAGGCTGTGGGGGTGGGGGGATTGAAGGTGGCATTGAAATTGGCAGTGGTGGTGGGATAAAGGATGGCAGTGGTGGGGGTGGTGGGCTAGATTCTGGTGGCGGAGGATCCAGAGGCGGTGGGGGTGGCGGTTCATATGTATCAGGATGTGGGTCTGGGGGTAGTGGTGGCTGTCCATGAGTCTGAGGGACAAATGTATCATTCTCTAGCTTCTGCCTTTTATTATTACCAGAAGAGTGCTCTTCTATTTTCTGCTCAGTGTCACTGGTGGCTCGTGAAGAAATAACATTGTAGGGAAACTCATGCTCACAACCATTTCCTTCCTGTGAATACAGCACTGCAGCCGATTGTCCCTTCTCAAAAGAATCAGCAATAGCTGAATCTGGAACAAAGGTAACGGGCACTTCTGAGAGATTTGAGTGTCTAAGCCCTTGATTAGATGGCTCATGCCTTGCCACATGTATTCCAAGTTTCTGGCAGAGGTCATCAGCCTTCTTGTATCTGGATTGAGCTGCCTGATTATTAATGGGAAAAAAAGTCAGTACAAAGGATACATTCCTTCAAATCATATGGAGTTTTAACGGTTTAGTTAGAAGCAACTTGCTTATTACAAAAAAATGCAATGAGCACAGACATTATACTGCTTGTGACGAGATATCCCAGTTGTAAAAAAACACAGATAGCAAATAGCAACCCTTGCCCTCCCCCGTCCCCCCTCCTGCCTACAAATAAAAGTAAGCAAAGTCCTTTTTCTAGAATGGCAATAGTCCCATTCATCCCGCTAATCGATAGATGCCCACTGAAACATTCTTGTTAACGTAATGTGGTACAAATTTGCATTGCGGAACCTAAAGATAGGGAAATCACCTGAAGCTGACTTTTGACTTGTTCCATTTTGAACTCCTGAAAGCAAAAGAAACATTGTGGAAACAATGAAAGATCCAATCAAATAAATATTAAATTTTCTATATGCCTTTACACACCTGCTCATGGAGTGCTTCCTTCAAATGAGAAATCAGAATGGCCCTTAGTGATTCTGATGTTCTGAATTGTTCGATGGAGTTTCTCAGGATGTTATGTTGTTCTTGCAGCTCTTCTGCGAAGCCAGATCCATTATTATCCCCTGCAATATTTAAGTGAACATATTTGAGCAGCTAGAAAGACTGATGGGTAATGACTGTTTAAGGAAACTAGATAATCGAAGGTAGTTCACTGCAGCCTTCTAATGTAACAACAAATATCTAGGGGTGTACAGTTGGGCACAGCTGGTCCATGAAGGTTGGAATGGTTTTACATGGTTGAGGAGGAAACAATCAGCAGGTTGGCTGGCACAGCCTGCTTTCAACAGGCTGACCAGTTTTAGAGAAAAGGCCCATATCCCATTGATTAACTATATGCTTCAACAAGCCTTGTATACTCCATAGTGCAATGCTATGTGTAAAGTAAAGACATTTTATCTCTTTGTGTTAGTAGTTACTTTGTCCCCTACCCAAACCAAACGATCCAACCACCGCACACACAAGGCTAAGATTGAAGCTGTTGAAACCTCCACCAAGTCCATAATCTTGGTAAGGCCGAAAAAACATGGCAAATCCTTGACCATGTGAAACTTTTTTCTCTTCATTTTTTTCACTTCCCCATCTCCTACACCATATGCTTTCCCTGCATTTTTTTCACCATCTCCAATAACACCCCTTCAAATAATGATATAAAGAGAAGAGAGAAAAATACCTTTCCAAAGGGAATGGAAGAGAGAATCTGTTCTATAGGAGAACACTAAAGGAAATCTGTTGGTGTTAAAAGGAACAAGATTCACTTAGCCAAGGGAAAGAGAGACGGGAAGGGATACGGCTGCAAATGGTCACACCTCAAAACACCAGGGAAGAAATGCAACAAAAGGACAGGGTCCTGACTGCTGGAGGAGTGCAATTGACATTGCCATCAGAGGACATGTGGAAAGTGGGGGATAAAACCAAGTCTCTCTCTCACCACTGCGCAACCTCGCTTATCAGTTGGGCATGAGGACTTACACAGCATAAATCTGATTTTATAAAACAATTGGACTTATAAGGTTCCCCAGTTCCAGCTCATGCATAGTTGTCAAGGCGTAATAAGGCGAGGCAAGTAAAAAACTTTTTTCCTTTGCAAATACTTAAGGTGCATGGCGAGACAGGGCCATAGACATATCTATGAAATCATGTATGTATATTTTAGCTCAATAATGGAAAGGAAAATTAGTAGATTCTAGCTCAATAAAAAAACCCTATCCAAGGGTCATTTGGCTTGTTCCAAGCATCTCTCTCGCACAGCCCAGCACCCCAGCCCCTAGCCCTCTGTCACTCCTCCACATCTCTGACCTAGCCCCTTCGTGAGGAAGCACAGCAGCAGAATGCCACCACCTCCTCAATAACCAGCGACTAAAGACCGCCAGATCCAATGGTCTCTTGGTCAGATAAGACCGCCGGCCTACCCCAAGGTCCACCACGTGCAGCCTTGGTCGCCTGCTCCACACTGGGCAATAAGGAGACAGCGGCAGCTGTTAGTGGTGGCGGTCGAGTGGCGGCAGCGCCTAGTGTTAGGCTGTTAGCTCCTACCTTTTGTTCTTTAGTCCCGAGCTCCCTTTCTTTTGCTTGATGTGCTTGTGACCCACCTGGATGCCACAAGACGCCTATACGACACTTTGGTGACGCCATGGTCATAAAGTGGACGTCATAAGCTTGATTTCTTGTTTAGTCTGTGTCGTTCAGCTCAAACACGCCACAACACTTCAGCGACACCATGACTACTTGCCAACGTCTAACACAAGCTGTTCGCTTTTCAGATGGGCATAACTTACGACCAAGGAACCAATCTCCCACTCCAGCCCAGTATTAACAGCTCTGTGGGTTAGATTGCATTGTTGGACTCATCCATGCAGACCGTGAACTTGTGTAGCATGACAAAAAATCAGAAAAAATAATAGTTTCAAAGCACTAGAATAATACTGAAATGCATGATAATTCTGCAGACTGAGCTATATATTAATTATCAAATACTAAATCAGGTATAGTAGCATATGTAGCATATCTTACCTAAATAAGAGTTATTTCCATACTCTTTGTTGAGATTGTCAACAATGCTAAGAGCAACTTGGCATTCCCGTGTTACAGTATCCTCATTTGTAAGAGCATTCAGCATATGCTTGCAGCTAGAGACAACCTTCTCCAGAAGCTCTCCACTAGGTTTTTTCTGTACGTATGTCAAACCACAAAAAATTGTAGTGTGTAAAGTATACAACAGGTATAGCTGAATGATAGTCTAGTTTTTTGTTATTGTCCTTATTGTTCTTCTTTCTCTTCTTCCTCCCCTTTTTTGAGGCTTTTATGAAAACCTCAATATAATATTTTGTATTGTTCTTTACACCGCAGGGGTCTCCCCTACAGTTTCTGGGAAAAAATATATACAGCCGGCATAGCTGAATGAAATAGTACCATTTGAAATAAATCAGATTAAGATAACTTACCGGCTTATATTTGAGCTCCTTAAACCTTCTAGAAAAGTCTTCCTTGAGAATTTGTCCTTGAGAGCCTAATATTTTACGATCGTCCCATATGTCAACCTGCAACATTGACAGAAGTAATGTGATTGAGCTTTTATTCTGCCAGAAAAGTGATACACAAATACTGACAAAATAGTGAATTTACTAAGGATCTAAGAATGTATGGGGTAAAAGCCATGTAAAGGAGGCAACCCGTCAACATAGACTGGTATCAGGGTCAATCTGCTTGGGTGTTGGGGGTAATGACTGTTCTAAATTTCTTACATGTGAGATCTAACATAAAATTTTAATTTTCATGTGAACTTTTTCTATTGAAAATAAGAATTCCATTTTTTTATGCTATGGGCTTCAAGACGAGCTCAAGTGAGCCTAGCTCAGCTCAAGCTCAACAAGAACAAGTGTTCTTCTATAATCTATGCCCTCCAAGAGAGTGAAAGTGCACAATTTGAAGGCATATCAAGGGCGTGAATTACAAACTCCAATTCCACTACTAATAATACTAGTACAACCATAGGATTCATACAATTTAGTTTCTTGGAAAACATAGAACAACTTATAAAAAGGGAAACCCAACCATTCCACATGTTGCTCAATTCATTTAGTCGTGTTTGGCAATTATATCTACTATTAGAAGTGTTTTATGGTGAGTGATGAGTGGTGAAGCCTGTTCAAAATTTAAAATTACAACCTACAGTTCATCTCAATTATCTCGTGCATCTCAGCCCCCTCCTCGGTGCTATTTGGGTCCAAAAGAAAAAATGCCGCTCCGGCGCTCGGTCAGCGGTCTCTAGCTTGTGTGCACACATATCGACGAGAGTGAGCACTAGAAAAGCACAACTAACAAACAACTATCACCATACAACCTAACCTGATCCTCCTTTTGCCTCTTGCGTCCCAGCTCAACTAACAGCTAGATTCTCTCTCTATTCTACTCTAATCTGATCAGCCCTTCACGGCTTCACCTCTATTGCGACCTGGTTTATACCCTAGTTGTTGCGAACTAAGAGATAAGATGACGACGCAGGCTGAGTTGGGCTATGCTTGTTTACAGGCACACAAATGCTTTCCTACAACAGTGGCGAGCTATTTATGACTATGCATACATAGCAGGCTGCAATGGTGCAACCCATTACCCATGTGTGATTTGAACTTATGAGATTTCACCTATAATATATTACGCTTGCTGTCCGTCCCAAATGAGGAAATTTCTCCTATTATCAGGTGCCAAAACCATTGTATTGATAATATGCATAGCAGAGGTGAAGAGTGGACATATATCAAATATTGAACGTCTCTAAATGTTTGCAACGGTATGATGACTATCCTAGAATTTTTTCGTTAATACACATCAACCACAAGTTATGCGGTGAACGGCCCTCGCAGAGCGCCGGCGCCGGCCATGCCAGTGAATGAGCTTTCTACCCCAAGCTAGGACACCCGGAGTCCCGGATACTTCTGAAAACTCGAGTATCCCTATCCCAACACGTAGTACAGATACGTGTCGGATACGGCAGGATATGTATCTTGATTTTTGATGATTTTCAAATAATTAAATTAATTCGGATACCTGTAAGATACCTTCTTAATACCTAAGGGATACTTCTCAGCCCATTATTCAGCTCTCTAGGCCTCTGGCCGACACCTTTCCTCATTACCCTAAACCTAATCTCCATACCATCCCCGCAGCCCACCGTCCTCGTCGTTCGCGCTGCCCGCCATCCGCACCCCCCCATCCTTGCACCCAGCGGTCCCCATTGTTTGCGCCACCTGCCCTGCCAGCAGTCGCCGCCGTCCTTACTGCTTTCGTCGCCTGCTGTACTCGTCGAGCCAAGGCCTGACGCCGCCACGCCTGGATCTGGAGGGAAGGCTGGCCGCATAGGAGGAGGCCGTGAGTGGGCGTGATGAGCTGAGGCCGGAGGGCACCGTTGCCGGCCGCGTTATGCCGACTGCCGAGAACAAGATTAGGCAGGTAGTGGTATAGTGGTACTGCTACTCCCTTCTTACAATTGGCATTTTTTGTAGTTACTGCATGTCTGTATATTTAATTATTTATATATATATATAAACGTATCCCCGTATCGGTGTTTTAGAGAAATTGCCGAATTGCCGTATCTCCGTATCCCGTATCCGTAACCTCGTATCCGGGTAAAATAGACCCCAAGCCTTATTCATTAGGAAGGATGGCTAGATGAAAGAACGAGTTAACTCAAGGTTTTAACCACATAAAAACAGCACTAAAATATCAGATTAGATGCATGATGAGACATCAAATGTGTACATGAACAGACAGTTCTTTAGAATTTGGGCCAAGAACTAAAGGAACAACTTCATGCATCTATGGTGTAATTTACTCCATCTATATCTTGTTTGTTTGGTTGTCGTGAAGATTCATGTTGATTTGTCAAAACTTTGGTGGACACGGCGCACAGTTGAGGAAGCGAAGGCGCGGCGCAAATCGAGTTTGGAGCGGAGTTGATGGTGTGCCTAGAACGTCAATCACAACGTATCAGCTAAGCGATGCAACATTTTTCATTTGTTGCAACGCACGGGCACACTGCTAGTTTTGTTAAATGTATCTATTGCCATTTGTTGAAGACAAGGTGGGTATCAAGGAAAGGGTATGTGGGAAGCAACATTCCCCTAGGCACTAGGTGAAAGGCCATGGATAATGGCCACGCCTAGAACCTAGACCATATATAGGTGTTGTCTAGGCAATTGAACCCAAACCAGAAAGGTAAAGAGGAGTAAGGGAAGCATGTCTTGTCATTAATCAAAGTTAAGGGAAAAAGCAGGGCAGTTGGAGGTCGAAAGGGATCCATCTAAGGGCAATTTTGGCAAATGACACCCAATAAGATGACCCGGTGAAAAATGACAGTTCCCATGCCTTACACGAAATGACACTAGACACGCGAAATTCTTCGGCAAATGACACTTTCGATGTGTTTTGCCCAAAATACCTTCAAGTGGCACACATGTCATCTTCTTCCCCCTCTTCCTTCCTCTCTTTTCTCCCATCTTCGGTGACCTCCGTATCCGAAGCTCCTTGCTGCTGCTGCTTCGTCTCTAGTAAGCGACCGGCCTTCTTTCCGGCGTGATGTGGACCGAACCTCAAGGTGAGGCTAGGTTTGTAGGTGGTCCAATCTTTCGCGGTGGAACAACAGCAATATAGATCAACCGGATTTACAATCCGATAATCAGAAGCAACCCCAACCTTGATAAAACTCTTCAACCCATGGGCAAGGTATGATATGCTCACGATCTAGTAGAGGAGAACCGTATAGGTTCAGCATGCAACCCAAGAACTCATGCTCTTGATCTATGATGCCAACACAAACCCCAGATGGAAAACACCAATATGATACACAGGGACACACCTAGCGGCCCATGGATGGAAACACACGCATGTTTTTTAATTCACCATTCTTCGTCCTCTACAATGACGCACCCCCTAGCTTTATATAGCTGACTTGACTTGCTAACGAAGAAAACTAAAATATGGAAACTAAATACGCTGAAAATAAAATAATAGGAATATCCTTTTACATCTTGGGTATCCTCTGATCCTCTCTATTATGGAAATATTATTTGATGCGCCATCTATATTAATTCTCTTATTTGATTTGCCTCTAGGTAGCCCCCACCCCAACCCAAGTCTCATAGAGAGTAGCGATTGAATCAAAGTTCTTGGAGCGTCTTCAAACATTGTTGAGAGCCCATGCAAATCATGTGGTTCGGCTAAGAACCTTCTATGTGCTTCCACACGGACATTATGTGCCGATCGTATAAACATGGAGATGGTCGAAACATATGTTGCATTTTGAATCTGCTCAACTAAAAAGATCTCTCTCCTTGTCACATGTGATTGTATGCACATTAATCAATCGTGGAATTAAGGCACTATAATCTCTTGGCATGAGATCCTTGATCGTGTGAATGCTAGCCTCCATAGACAGGTGATTCTTTCTAGCGAGCTATCTTCTTTTTCTCATTTAGGACGCATACCTAATACTTCTTTTTCTAGCGCAACAATAATTGTACCAATTTCTTAAATTAATTTAGAAAAATTAAGCTCATAAACCGGTTCATAGTCATGCTCGTAATACGGCAACCCCCTCCGACTTGTGGCTCCAACTCTGTCGCCTCGCATCGGCACCACCTTGGCCTAACCCAAGCGCAGTCGTCGCTTCCTCCACCTCATGTCAAGTATTTTGGGCAAAACACGTCGAAAGTGTCATTTGCCGAAGAAATTCGCGTGTCCAATGTCATTTGGCAAAAGACACGAGAACCGAATGTCATTTCCACGAGGTCATACTATCGTGTATCATTTGCCGAACTTTCCCCATCTAATTAGTTCCTATTGGTCGCGACTTGCGGAATAGGAAGGAAAACCTAGAGGCAAACTTTCATATCAGCATATGGACTAGTTGTGGGTGTTACATGGATACCTCCCAAAATTGGTGTATCCATATCCTACCTAATACGGATATTTCCGATCATGTATCTACATATCAAAGGAATGTCCATTTTTCAAATAATTAAAATAAATCTCAACGCTATATACCTCTAAGCATTAATGCTAAACTCCCCTATACAATCCTGCCTGACTCCCGCCCTAGCCATTGTCACTACCATCCTTAGCTCCAACAGTCATCATCCCCCCAAGACCCCAACTCAAGGTGCCGTTGCCACCACTAGCTCTAGTAGAAAATACCAATATCAAAATACTAAACCAAAAACATTTTCATTACATGGTTCAGTGTTTTTCATAAAGTTCAATTTTAACTCAGTTTTATGTGAAACCTAAAATATTGATCTTACCGACATTCCAATGATTCTAGTCTACTCAACATGTCACAAACGAACTTTATCCACCTTCTCATAAACCCTAACCCATCCCATTCTTCAAGAAGCTGAGCACCACATCATCACGTCCCTCTCGCTTGCACTACACCTTCCTAGCTCCCTTCTCTAACCAAGAAGGCTGATCCAATGCAGCAAAGACCAACAAGACAACTAGGCAACACTCGCCTTCATATTCTTCAAGGCACCAGGTACCACTCCCTAGCATATTCCTCCTCCCTCTTCTCCCCATACCCATCCCATTTCTTTCTTGACTTCTTCCATCTCAAGCCTTGCTCCACCACCTTTAACCGCTGATGACTAGAAGGCACCATTGGTTACCACTGATGACTAGAAGGCACCATTGGTTGTGGGCTCCATGGCTCGACACACATCTGCCTAGGACCAAGCCATCTTGGTTGTCTAGCCCACCAACGAGTCCTAAGCCACATTGGTTTCGCTCCGTCAAACGCCTAAGCAAACACCTAGAGGAACAATATTGCCAAAATATTCCCTCCCCTATAAAGACTTTTGATGCACCTTTTGCATTATTTACACAATACTATCCACTTCAAATTGTAGCCTTGTTATGTGCAACCCAAAGGTGGATGCACAGTGGCAAGGAGGCCACAACTAGTTAGTAGTGTGCTTAGTAGTGCACCAAAGAAAGGGGGTTGAGACTTTATTTCTTAGTTTTCATAATATGGTGATGCTTAGCCTTGTATAGTTGGCATAAGAGGATCGTAAGAAAAACTAATTCCCTCTTTATAAGAGATTGAAATCTAATCAAATCATAGCTTTTTAACCATAAGGAGCTTATATATTAAAACCTTATTGAGTCCTAACATTAATATTTCTTCAAGGTATTAATCACTATCCTAACAACCCCCTAAACTTAATAAATGAGAGGTTACACAAATATAGGAGTTGTCACTGTTATGCAAGCGAACACATGTTAGAATACGATGGTACTATTCATGTTAGAAGCCTTCCATTTGCATATAACCCAATGTAGTGAGGGTGGAGAATATAGTTGATTGTTCGCTATTTGAAATTATTATAGGCTCAAGCCATCTACATAAGGACATTGTTGTTTATTGGTGACCATAACAAGCCTTCCGTTTGCGTATAACCCAATGTAATGAGGGTGAAGGATATAGTAGATTGCTAGCTATTTGTAACTATTATAGGCTCTAGACATCTATATAAGGATATTGCTATTGTTATTAAGTAAGATGAGTTAAAACGCTCTCACAAAACTCTTCTTCCTATTGTATGTCTATCACTCTCCTAGTCCACTAACCTCCTTCAAACCATAGCCATACAACCTCTTTCCGCTTAATATAATCCAATATGAACACCATGGCTGAGAAAAAAGGTTTTGTTCATGCTCCGGCAAAAAAACAATGTGAGAAGGATTTCCATTCAAGATATGCAACCCAAAGCACAAGCTTTGTCTAAAGAGGTATAACTCATGCTTCATGGCCATTGTTTGTACCACATAAACTGCAGGTACATAAGTGAATGGTCATTACTAACCACAAAAAATACATCTTGGTCTCCATAGCCATCCATCAACCTCCAATCATAATAAGCGCTTGCACATTTAGTCGCTGAAAAAGACGATGCCACAATTAAGGGGTCCTTTTCAGCTTAATTGCTTATATTATCTATTTATCTCAGCTAAAAAGACGCTTTGACTTTTTTCCCTTTTTCTATCTCTAAATGTCTCATAGCTCTAAGAAACGAATCAAACTAAGTTCACTTGACTATCCAAACCACCTTAGGAAGCTCTCAAAGTTCAGCTTATAAACAAATAAGATAAGGATTGGAGTGTAGGAGCTTTATTGGGCCATTTTGGAACACAATACATCCACTTAACATCATGGCCACCTAAAGAGTGATCTTATGCGACTTGGCATCCATTTAAAATGATCTAGGCAATTGAACAACTATTTGACAGGGGTATCCCTGACTCAATACGACCCCCAAAAAAAACAAATTCAAATTTTACCATGCTAAAATAAAATGATCCATGTTTTTTGGACTATTTTATATTGTAATCCACATTATAACCCTAGCCATTTTCAAAAGGCAAATGCTTTGGCTTCTCAAAGTTGTTTCTAAAAAATCCGAAAGGCGCTTTAAAAAGCTCTCAAAACCAAGTGGAACCAACCATTTAGGCTTCTCAAAGCTATTTCTCGAAAATCTGACCGCTTTAAAAAGCTCTCAAAACCAAGTGAAACCAACTAGTTAGGCTTCTCAAAGTTGTTTGTTGAAACTCTCGAAGTTCATATTATAATCCATAGCAAATAATTTTAGCTGAGAATTACGAATGTAGGAACAATAGCCTCAAAAATAATAAAAAATATAGTCCGGATAAATGTCCAAACTAACAAACAAAGAAAAGGAAACTAAAAGGAAGGTGATTAGTTGGCTAGGCTGCTTCATGCCGATGTTGAGCGATTAGGAAGCAGTTCTCATTTGCGCCATTATGAGTTGTGACATATAAACCACATCCTCTTCTATTCAATTCGTTGTTGTGATACCAACGTCATCAATGATTTAGATCTTTGCATCAATGATCATGTGACTTCTCTACCACAACACTAAATGCAACATGCTCCACTTAGCACCTTCTAGGCCAGACACAATCAACATAACCATGCCACTCTGAGAAGGCACAAAAATGAGCATTCAACCCATTAATCTCAATCCATGTGTAAAACTTGATCAATTTCTATATGATAATAGATTATATTGTTGATTTGTTCATTCCAACACACCAAACCAGTGCTTGCCATAATAGCGTCTACAAATACATTACAGACGAACATTTTAACACTGTTTGGCGGTGGCCAATCACACCACTTTCGCCCTAGGGGTCAGCCCACCTATGCCGAGGACGGAGACTATCAGGCGGTCCTAACCTCCTAGGTGAGAATAATAATCTGTGACATGATTATATTTAAGATTCTCCATATGCCTTATCCTATGAAATGTCAAATAAGTGCATTTCTTTAGTGTAAAAAATAGCCACACATTATAGACAAAGCATATGTTTATGTGAAAATCAATATAGCTGCCCAGTAGGCGCCTAGGAGGCAGGTGGTCCCTCGTCACCGGTCTGGCACCTAACGCCACGAACAACTTAACATTTTAATGCCATTTTGGTGTCGCAAGACGATTTTTTGGCTACAAGATTCGCAGTTCAATAGGCTCAAGGCATAACACGTCACAAAAGGTTTGCAACGGGTATCTCTCAATCGTTTAACCCACATTGCGGCTCACGACCACGCTCATTTTGGGTTCATGAATTTTATTCATAATAAAAGTTTGCAATGGAAGTTCGCATACAGATGTCGAAAACAAATAGATATCTTAATGGCCATAGCCTCACAGATCTCAAATAAACTTGACCGATATGACAATCGGTAAACTGATAGTAATAGCCCTCTCTCAACTAAGCATGCCCAAGGATTCACTACTCATCGCAAATTGCCTGCGACGAAGAGCACGTGGCCCTTGCATCCGACGAAGAGCATGTGGCCCTTGCATCTGCCGTAGCCACATTATCTTCTGTTGTCACCGTTGACACCTCCTCATCTCTACGCAAAGTTCCTCCGCACTCGGGGCAAATCTCTATATCTTGCACTCCAGCTACGGCCCCATTGAACCTGATCTCATAGCGTTGCACCAAATCCCATGCCATCCTATGCAGATCATCCCAGTCTCGATAAAGATTGGCGGTTACTTGTTCTTGCCCTTGTCCATCTAACGCCCACATGGTCACCATTTGTCCCTGCCAACAAGTTAGCATCTGCCATCAATCAACCATCACGGTGCCCTATGTTTTGGGTTCACCGTCCTATCACAAACCAAATCCCGAATCATCGCTACTGAGATCACATTTGAAACCCCTGTTTGGTTCACCCAGAAATTAGGATAACCATTAACCAAAGCACGAATCATCACGACTCGGATCATGTTCAAAACTTCCTCTAGTTCACCGAGAGATTAGGATTCAACAATAGTTTGTGCAAACCCAAATGGGCTTGTATGATATCTCTAATAAGCAAATCTAGTTATGCGGTATTAGAGCAAGTTAAACCTCTTCTAATATGGGTTCCATCAAAATCAGTCACATCAATTAGGCCAACAAAGTAGGTCTTTTCTTCCTTAAAAGGTGCGCTAACATGGCTTGTGGTAGCACAAGATAATGAAGAAATCAAATCAACAGCCTTCGCTTCAACTAGCTACTAGCTAGAACTAGAAAGGCCAACGACTAGAGAAATTGGCAATTGATGGCAAGAGATTGGCAATTGACGTCAGTGGAACAAGACCCAACATCATCACGCAAGCCTCCATTTCCATGGATTGAGGGGTGTTTCCTCGTAATTTAAAGGCTAGATTTGCCTTGTCAGTGGCTTTGGGAAGGATTTCATAATTTCAGTGAGTACAACTATAATATTTTTGAGGAAAAGTACACCCATAATATTGCAACCACAAAACCTGATACTAGACTGTTATGGATTACAAAACAATGAATGCATGTTATTATGTTGGGGTTAGCTGGTCAACAATATGACCTATTAAATCATGAGTATTACTACTTAGCACAATGTAATAGGAAAGCCAGTGTGCATGACGAGTAATAGAGGTGGAGACTAACAGTCTCTTATCCAATAGCAAAAGCAACAAGCATGGAAAGTAATAGGTAGCTGAAAGCAAGTAGGAAGTGATATTTTGTTATTGGGCTGAACCCGATAACATTTCCAATTATAAAATGTAAGCACAGCAACTAACGCAACATATCTATGTGCAATTTTCTTTTTTGATAAAATAACTAGAATCATAAATATGAAGGATGTACATACCAGTCATATCTATAGTGTTTTCATGCAAATACACATCAAGAATATGTTTCACATACCAGTCGTTGCACAACATTCCGACAAAAATCATCCCCGTTGTTGAACACATCATTTAAGGCAGCAGGGATGACCCTCAAGAATTCACTTATATATCTGTTGCCTTCCTTCCTGCTATTCTGCATAATATCATTTGCAAGGTATAGCAAAGCTACCCTCCTTTCACAAGGAGCTGAGCGAAACTCAGAATCCCATGTTTCAACAGCTTGTCGGCAGTGACGATGATGAAAGACACACCAATGTGATAAAGCTTTTCTTTTGTTAAGCAATACATTATACAGGTGGCATAATAACGTAGCAAATGGGGGCAATAATCAAATAGATAGATAGTTAACGAAAGTAGTTAAGTTGTCTTTGGACAGAGATCAGGAAGGCACATATGTAATTAACTAGGTAAGGGTCGATGAAAGAATAACATGATGCTATCAATTAACTAGTCCTAGTGCTGCATGACCAATGAACTGAATGCAAAAAGTCAAGTGCCACCGTGATTTGCTCATCAGCAATTGAAAAGTTATCAACACTGGCCTTTTCCAAAATTGTGTGCTATGGCTTTTGGAAATTACAAATACCAGTATACCACTGAATCGTAATATTAATTCACTAGCAGTGAGAACGGAGAAGTTAAGAGAAGATTATTAGTATGTGTGTTGTCCAGAGATTAACTACAAAAAATTCACCCACCCGCTTCTATGCGAAACAATAATAACTAGGGCACAGTTACATTAATGCAAATGTAGAAAAAGAAAGCATTGAACTTTGCAAGATCATACTTTAGAAGTATAAAGAAGGATACTCTCTATACTCTGCTGTGTCATATTAAGCTTTGCAAGCTTCTGCGCCAAGATCTGTGTGCTGAATCCTGCATTCATGTTGTCTAACTTGGCTTGTTATTGAGAATCTCCTAAAATGGCACAGCAAATGGAAACCTGCAAAACAACACAAGCAGAGCCAAAAAAAAATAAAGGCATAAGCATGTTAGGCCAAATCCATGACACTTGAAGAGAACCACAAATAACTTAGCACTCAGATCATATAATTGTTTCCGGAACAAGAACTTCTTGATTAGACGACAAATGAGATCTCGTTCGAAACTATACTGCACAGGCAGACTAACAAATACACGATCTATAATATCCATATACGTAAAATGTAATTGAACAGAACCATAGTTTACACGCGCCTATAAAAAAGGAAAGCTGGGAAAATAAATCCAAAACTGGAGCTTGCACTTCATCACCAGTTTATAAAAGTCAACAAACCAACATTGATTGGCGACCAGATAGAGATAGCCGTACCCAGCTCTAAAAGCGAGGCAGTAATAAAAATGTAATCTTTGTGTTCAGGCCACACCCGCAGACCCCAAAACGTGGCAGAAACTAGGTAGAGAGCCGTAAATGAAAGATGCATCCTCCTTGCGGACTTGAATTTCTTGGAGATGAGGAGCAGCAGCAGCAAAAAGCTGCCACCAACGAACAAGACCGACTACAACCGGCCTGAACTTTGCACCCGTGAACACGACGACACACAAAAAAAAAAAAACCTCTCTCTCCAATGAACATAATAGCCACCTAAAGAATCACCAAAACTATAAAAGAAAAGATTTGTAGAAAATCCTTCGCCAGAACGAATCGAATCGCGAAATTCCCAGCCAGCAACCATCCTCCCCGCCCAAACGAGTTCACCACAAAACCACGCACCGCGGCCCAGAAATCCAGCAAGGATCCAGGGAACTCCTACCGCCACCCGAGCGCCCACAAGCCACGTCAAAAGCGCGAGGAGAGGGAGAAGAAGAGGGAGCGCAGGTGAGGGGCGGAGGGAGGAGGTCCAGGAGGAGGAGGCATCAGACCTTGCTACGCCCCCGAAGCGCGCATTGGGCGAGGGGGGGAGGGGGAGAATTCTAGGGTTTATTGGGGGGAAGGGAGAGGGGGTGGGGGAGGGATATGTAGGGGGGAGGAGCCGGGAGCGTGGGGCATCCGGCTCCGGGCTCTCGCAGAAACGGAAGCGCGCGGGCGCGCGCAGCGTAGCACAGCACTCGTGACCTCGCGGCGGGAGGTGGAGGTGGACGACGAGGGGGAGGAGGCGCGGCCGCGCGGTGCAGGTGAGGTGAGGCCGTGAGGTGGAAGGATGGATGGGTGACGCGCGCGCCAGCCCGGCCGGTTTGGACGGGCGCGCTGCGCCCTATGAAACGTGGGGCCGGGGGGCGGTGGGCCCGAAAGCCAGAGAGAGCGCGCGGCGCCCGCCGGTTTGTTTTGGTTTTTGGTGGGGCGGCTGCTGCTGTGTGCGCCTATCCTTTGGGTGACGTCGGTGGGTCCCACGCGTCAGCCCCCCGGGGTGGTTGCCTGGACGGACAGCTGTTCAAGGACACGGCCATTCCCACGAGGGCTGCGAGGCCGTGTAACCGCAGTGTAACGGTTGCTTGCTTGCGAGTTCAGGGTCGGCCTTGCCTTTCTGAATTTTTGAAATTTTTTTTAAGATTTCTTTTAAAAACATATATATTCTTGTTTAATAAGATTAATATTCCGATGGAACGGGATGGGATGAAACAAAAGTTGTACAAAATTGATTGACCAAATTGAACGCACAACATACAACATAATTAGATAATATCATGTAAATTTGAATCATTATGTATCATCACATTCAACCAACAAACACATGTATCACGAATTGTACCATTTTATCTCACCAGCCAAACAATTGAACCATACATCATGCCATCCCATTCGATGTCATTCAAGCAACCAAACACACTTAAATCACATCAGACCAAAGGGTAGGATTTATCTCTACCTAATGGACCTAATAGGGCATCCGGGTGGTTATCGGACAGAGCAGGGAAATTGTCTGCCCTTTGTCTAATGGAATTTAAATTATATTGTTTGGGAAAATACTGCCCTTTGGCTTGATGGATTTTAATTCTTTTCTTTGGTACAACGGGATTTGGCAACATATCCCGTGTACACAGGGGGTTCCGTGTAAACCCCGTGTACACCAACTAGTAAAAGTTATAAAAAATTCTAAAAAAATTTGTAAATGTTCTAATGAACTTGTTCCACCTATGTATAAAGTTTGAAGATTAAATTCATTGTGTAGTAAGAGTTATTAAAAATAGAAAACTATATCAATTTTAAACCATTCAAATTTGTCATTATTTTCTCTTTTTTATAACTTTTAATATATAATGAATTTGATCTTCAAACTTTATATATAGGTAGAACAACCAATGAAGAACATATACAATTTTTTTTAGAATTTTTTATGACTTTTGTTAGTTGGTGTATACGGGTTTACACGAAAACCCCCGTGTACACGGGATTTAAACTAAAGAGCTGAGAAGTTAAATTCACCGGTCTTTCGAAAGGGTGATATTTAAGTTCATTGGTCCTTATTCTGCTGCCCTACTAAAGGGTGGGGTTTAAATCTCCTCAGACGGCGTGGTGATGGGCGACCATTTATTTAATTTTATTAAACAGAATATCATTTATTTATTTCAAAAAATAAAAAAATGAAAAATCCCTTATTAAGGCCTTGTTCTTTTCAACTTATATGAAATTAAATTAAAATGAAAAATAACCTTTTGTTTTGTACATGCTAAATGATGTGGTGCTTTGTAGTTATTTTTGTGGGGTTTTAAATAGTTCTTTTAGAGTTTTTTTTAAAAATGAATTCAAGGACTCTAGAAGTGTCACAACTTTTTCAAATAAAATTTTCCAGCTATTTTTCAGCCGAAAAAAGGGCCTAAGGCCATCACTGCTTGAATTCCTAGACCATGCAAATGCTTACTTGGGCGGAGATGTTAATTGGACATAATGGCGATAGTTTTTTCAACCACATTACATAAACCAACCTTGGAATTTTTACATGTGTTTTACCATTTTTTTTCAAAAGCAAAAGCTAATCCACCTTTTGCATCCTCATGAATCACACATGGGAAGAGAGAGGGGGGGAGAGATATGTAAGGGGTGTCGGGAGCGTGGGGCATCCGACTCACAGAAATGGAAATGTGTGGGCTGTGCCTACGCGTATTACTTGTGACCCGCGGCCAGAAAGTTGAGGGAAAGGAGGCGTGACCGTGCAAGGCAAGTGTAGATGAGGTGGATGGATGGATAGATGACGTGTCCTTGGCTCAACTAGCACCCGATCGGTTTGGACGGGCTCCCTCTATGAAACGTGTGGTAGATGGCGGTATAGCTCGAAAGTCGAAGAGAGAGAGAGAGAGAGAGAGAGAGAGAGTGACGCCCACAAATTTGTTTGGTTTGGTGGGCTAGGTTGTTTTGTTATGTGTGTCTATCATTTGGTGACCTAGGTGGAGGCCACGTGTCTATCCCCTGGAGTAGGCAGTTGTTCAAGGAGACCGTCATTCACATGAGTTGGGGTGCTCTGCTGTTGCGGTAATTCCTGTAGCCTAACACCATAGCTTTGGATAGAGTGTCTCATGAAGAGAAGGGATGTTTTAGAGTATAGTTTAAAATGTGAAGAAAATTTAGAGATATGGATAGAGTAGCTAATAGTGAAATAGAGTGCGGAAATAGAGGGTAATGTGTGGATGCTATAAGGCCATGTCAAATGGTATATAACTTAAGATGATGAATAGCGCCGATAAAATAAAATAGGAATGAGATAAAAACGATAAATAGTGTTTAATAGTGATAAATTCATCTAAATTGGGAAAAATGGACGTGCCCTTGAAGCCCTTCCGAGTTCCAGGCTCCATTGACTTGTAAAGGCCGGCCCCACTTGAATTCCTGACCGATGCATATTCTTACTTGCCGGAGATATGCATGAGCGAGGAAAATATGCATGCATGTGTATTGTTCCAAGGAGGAGAAACACACGCAATTATCTAGTGCTCTCATTTTGTTTTAAGGAAAGACACTTGCGCGCACAAAAGAAATTAACACGAGAGAGTCGTTATACCGCATCCATCGCGATTACTTTTATGCTTGTGCTATTAGACAGGCGCCTGCATGGAGCCAGATCGTGCAGGCGCTTGTTGTTCTAGTAAGTTTTAACTGATTTTCCAAAATGTATAGTGAAAATTTCATTAAATTTCTACTGTTTTTTTCATATTTTATTTATTGGAAAAAATGTTTTGCGATGGTGTAATTTTTTACGCGAGGTCTGATCTATTATAGATTTATTTTATTTTTCGTTTATTATAGATTTATTTTGTTTTCTATTTATTATATGTTTTGTTTTCTATTTTTCATGTCGAGAGATTTTTTGCTCGTATAATTTGTGAAATCGTGCAGGCGCAACAAATTCCATTAAACTTCTACAGTTTTTCCACATTCCATTTATTGGAAAAAATGTTTTGCCGATAGTGGAATGTTTTTACTCAAGGTATGCATGCATGTACGTGGCAGGCGCATGCACAAATGCTGAAATTGCAGGCGCCTGCTAAATAGTGCCTCCCTTAGTTTTATCATCCTACCCCATTAAAACCTACACAATCAATTATAGTATATGTATATCGAAATTACAATGGTGTAGGTTTTAAGTAGATTTTTACATAAACCTATCATGCATTAGCTCACTGTGCTAGCTAAGTTTGTACACATCCATAATTAGATGGATGTAAGCATCCAACAAGCACGGGCGCCGACTAAGCACATTGTTTGTAGGCTGCTTATGAGTAATGACTGCTTAACATCACCATGCATGCGTGTCTTATTTCTACGTCTCAACGACGATCTATCGTCGATCGAAGCTTTCGTGATCGCGAGCTATAGCCGGCTGGCGAGAACAGCTACCATTGGGTGTGAATGACCGGGATGTGCTTGACCTTGTGGTGATCGGCGCCTCCGCCGTCCTTGATCCTCCCCACCATGGCCGGCATGCTGTACAGCACCACCTCCTCCAGCTCCCCCATCCCGGCGAGCGCCTCCGGCAGCATCCGCATCTTCACGCACCGGAGCAGCGTCAGCCTCGACAGCCCGGCCATGGACCCGGCCCTCACCGTCCACTCCTCCAGCTCCGGCAGCCCGAGCTTGAGCCTCTGCAGGCTCCGGAACGCGCCGTCGCTGAACTCCAGCCGCCCGCCGTCGTACGCGCCGAGCATCAGCGTCAGCTCCGCCAGGCTCGGCAGCTCGCCCAGCATGTCCACGAACCCCTGCCCCACCATCGTCGCCCACATCGACAGCCGCGTCAGGTTCGGCCGGATGTACCGGACCACGTCCTTCTCCGGCGCCGCCGCCGCCGCCGCGTCCATCTGCCCCACCAGCCGCAGGCTCTGCAGCCGCCGCAGGCTCGGGACGCTGAACACGCTCGCCGGCAGCGACTCCCCCAGCAGCACCAGGTGCACAAGCAGGTCGAGGCTCTCCAGCGCCGCCGCCAGCGCGCCGGCGTGGGCGGCGGTCAGCCCGCTCAGCTCCAGCGACCGCAGGTTGGTGGCCCGCCCGAGAGGGTTGCCGGCGCCGCCGCGCGTGTCCCAGTGGCGCGGCTGCACGCCGTGGAGCGTCTGGAGGCTGTACAGGTCGCCCAGCGTCCTGGGCAGCGCGAACGGCGCAACGACGTGCCGCAGCGTCGGGATCCGCCAGAACGCCGCCGTCACGCCCAGCACGCGGTGGCCGGCGTTGCTGCCCTTCAGGATCAGCGACTGCAGGTTCACCAGGTTGCTCACACCGTGCGGGAGCTTCTCCAGGCTGCCGCATTCAAGGCCCAGGTATCTGCTCACCTCAGAACCAACGCATCGCAAGAACACGATTAGTTATCACTAATCACTAGAATTCTCCCTAGAATCAATGCTAACTATGCTTACCTTACCTCATGTGGATCATGGAGCCGATCTCGATTGTTTTTACTTTTTACGGTTATGCGCCAAAATAACTATAGATCCAAAGGTACGTGCCAAAAGCCCAAAATAGTTATATGAACATTTTTATGATTAAGCTGTACACTTCACAACGTCAAGGTGATGGAACCATACCTAAATTTAGATAATGTTTTTTTTCGAACGGTTAAAGTAGTCTCGAGATATAGATCCATTTCGTTTATCTTGCTTTTTAAAGCGTTATAACCTACCTTTGAGACAACGAAAAACAAACTCATAAAACCCAAACATGTCTTTTCAAATTGTAAATAAGCCGTTAAGCTGAAAAGAATAGTCCTAGTTATTTACTAATGTACTCCATTCGGTCATAAAAACAAGTCGCTGTTGACTTTTAAATATGTCTTTGACTATCCGTCTTATTCAAAAACTATGTTTATCATTTATTTTGTTGTGATTTATTTTATCATTAAAGGTATTTTAAGCATGATTTATATTTACACATGTTTGCACTAAATTTTTGAATAAAATGAATGGTCAACTGCGTGTTCGAAAGTCAACGATGACTTGTTTCTATGACCGAGGTAATAAATACTAATATTTCATCTATTTCGACTGATACGAGCGATTCCAATTAATTATCTCTCTATATAGTCAATGATGGATTAGTAAGTGATTATAATTTGGTAATGTACCTTATGTGGATCATGGAGCCGATCTCGTTTGGGAGCTTCTTGAGCTGGAGGCCATGGATGTCGACGACACGGAGAAACTTGGAAGCATGGAGGAAGGCCAGGTTGGTGGACTGAATCATGTTGCAGGTGGTGCCCCCGCCATTGTTGCGATCGTCTACGAGGTCGCAGAGGATGGAGCGGAGCTTGGGGAGAGCGTTGCCGAGGTGGACGTAGCCGCCGGAGGAGCTCTGGACGGCGAGGCGGCGCACGGTGGCCGGCGCAAGCACGTCGGTGCTGTCGTGGCTGTCGATGAAGCAGGCCTCATGCGCCTCGTCCTGCGCGAAGGCGTGGAGGCGGTCGTGCACCGCCACCGTTTCAACGGCGCCGAACTCGTCCCTGCTCACCAGCTGCACCATGCACCGGGACACGAGCTCCTTGAGGTACCCCTCGCCGGACTCCTCCATGGTGATCCCCCGCCGCAGCCGCACAAAGCCCTCCGCCACCCACAGCCGCACCAGCCGTCGCGCGTCGATGGCGGCGCCCTCCCGCACCACCGCGAAGTAGAGGAAGCACGACTTTAGGTGGTGCGGCAGGTCGTCGAACGCCAGCGACATGATCCGCTGGTTGCTTCTGTGCTTCGTCTGCAGCTCCGGCGGCCGCGCCGCTGCCAGCAGCTGCGCCATCACCGCGTCCCACTCCGCCGGGAGCTCCTTGGAGCGGAGCACGCCGGCGAGGACGACGATGGAGAGCGGGAGGCCGCGCGTGATCCGGAACACGTCCTGGTAGTACCTCGACCGGTGCCGGGCGGGGCAGTCGCCGCCGCCCCGGCCGAACACCCGCCGCCGGAACACCTCGTAGGTGTTCTCCGGGCTGAGTCGGGTGAGCTTTACCGGCGCGTACGTCGCACAGGCTAGCCCGACCGCCTCCAGGCCGGCGGGGTCGGTAACGAGAAGCACCCTGCTGCCGTTGCCCTCGTCGGGGAGGGACGCGCGCAGGCTGTTCCAGTCCGTGGCGGTGATGCTGCCGTCGACGACGACGAGGTACCGCCGGCCGGTCAAGTTCCCTAACAGCAGGTTGCTGACGTCCTTCCCCTTCCCCGGCCAGCAAGCGGCCTCAACGCCGGCGTCGTCCACGCTCTGCTGCAACGCCGTCCGCCGGAGCTGGAAGCTGGCCTGGCGGTGGATGTCGCGGAGGACGTCGGCTGGGCGGCTCTTTGGGGGGAGCACCGTCCAGGTGCGTATCGCGAAGTGGTTCCTGACCTTGGGGTTCTGGTACACCTGCCGCGCCAGCGTCGTCTTCCCGATGCTGCTCTCGCCGACGATGGAGACGACGGCGCGGCCGGCCTCGCCGACGTCCATGAGCTGCTCCCTGAGCATGTCGCTGTACTTGCCGAACCCAACCGTGCACTCCTCCAGATCATCCCTGCATCAAAATCAAACCACAAAGTTCATTTCTTTCTGCGTAATCTCAGCTTAATCCCCGAATCGTTGTTGGGTTTTGAGTTGAAGAATCCGAGGATCTGAGCTAACGATTTACCAGGCGGCGAGGGTGGTGGCGGAGGAGGTGGCCCAGGCCGGCGAGGGGGAGTGCTCAATGTTGTAGGCGGCGCGGTTGGTGGAGATCTCGTCGAGGCGCTTCTTAATCTGGCGGATGCGGGAGTAGAGGTCGTGGCGGAAGGCGAGCTGACCGGCGCAGCGGGGCCAGGGGGAGCGGCGGCGGCGGCGGCGGGCGGCGCGGTGGAGGAAGTCGTCGAGCGCGTCCTCGGCCTCGAAGGCGACATCGCGGGTCTGGCGGACCCAGACGGCGACGAACTCGTCGTCGCGGAGGCGGCGGCGGCGGTCGGCGTCGCGGATGAAGGTGTGGAGCCACTCGAGCTTGTCACGGAGGAGGCGGACGTCGTCGCTGACCTCCAGCAGCACGGTCGCCTCCCACGCCACCAGCTCCGCCACCTTCACCAGCACCGTCGTGATCGCCGTCTCCGCCATGCGCACCCAAACCACCGCGCCTCGAAGGAAGTAATCACTACCACAGTACCACTAACCAGTGACGCAGGGCAGTGATGAGTGGAGCTCGGCTCGGAGAGTTGGTCGAAGTGTAGACCTGAAGTCAAAGTCAACAGCGCTGAGAGTGGTGGGGGGAGGATGGAAGCTTCTAGTCGCCCGCCTTCCATTCGACCGTGATTTTTCCGCGATGAAACGCCATGGTTTGCTCGGATTGGAAGCGCCATGGCCCATGGCCCATTATCCTCTGGCAGCTGGGTCCTACGGGCCACGTGATGGGCCTTGTCCTTTTCCTCTTTTATTTTTCTCCACCTTTTTTGTTGTTGGGAAAACATTCCGGGAATATATTCAGTGCAAAAGAGTACTCGGTAAAAAAATGCAAACAACAATCCTCAGCCCTTGGATCTCATCCCAACGGTCCAGCCCCAACCACCTCCCCTTTCTCCTCCTTTTTCAAAAACCCCACTTCCCTCCTTTTTCGGAAACCGAGGCGCTGGTGGAAGGGGGAGGTGGTTGGGGCTGGACCGTTGGGATGAGATCCAAGGGCTGAGGATTGTTGTTTGCATTTTTGCACTGAGTACTCTTTTGCACTGAATATGATCTCAAACATTCCACTTGGCTAAGGACATCCTGATCTTACAAAAAAATTTATTTTTAAATCTTTTTTTAATAAATATTTTATTTTTAACCCCTCGGCAAAAGTGCCTCCAAATCTAACCCTTTTGGACGCGCCACACCGCCTAGCGCGGCCTGTACATGCTGCCGCGCCAGTGCATGTGGCGCGTCAGAGGTGCCACGCTGTCGCCCACGGGCGGCCGCAGCTAGCGTGGCATTTTCCAGGGCCCCACCTTTGCCGCGCCACATGCACCGGCGCGGCAAAGGCCTGACAAGTGGGCCCGCGGTGGGTAGCCTCGCAGGCTACTTCCTTGCTCGGTCATTGACGTGGGGACCTTTGCCGCGCCGGCGCGCACGGCGCGTCAAGGCAGCTCCTCTGTTGAAAAGAGGATTACGAGCAGGAGCTGGAAACTGCTAGGAGCAGCTCCTCTGTTGATATGGAAGCTCCTGGTATACACGAAGCTACATACAATTCAATCATGAAGTGCGACGTTGATATCAGGAAGGATTTATACACTAATATTGTCCTCAGTGGAGGATCTACCATGTTCCCTGGGATCGCTGACCGTATGAGCAAGGAGATCACGGCCCTTGCTCCAAGCAGTATGAGGGTTAAAGTTATATAATAGTCCGTATTTCGTACTTGAGACTCCGCGTTGGACATGGCAGGCATGTTAATGTTCTGAAAGATGACCATGTCAAGGATGTTATTTTCATGAAGGAACGGAAAGCATACAGTCAGATAACACGCCTGAGAAGATATAAAACAATACCGGCAGTTCAGTTCAGCAGTTCAGAATAACTCGTATATCTGTTTCATATTTTAGGAGCACTGACACAAGTGCCTCTCTGCTGTATACAATAATGAAATACTTTGGAGAAAGTGAGAGTTGATATGGAACCTGCACTCAAGGGCTACATGGATGACAGGATGAGAACTGTGTACTGAAAAAAGATTTGGATTTTGCTCATTATGCCAAAATGGAAGCTGAGCAGACTCTTGAAGAAGAAAAGGAGAAGTTATTAGGTGATCTTGATGAAGTAAACCGTGCTCTTTCTGAAAAGAAGAGCCAGTTGAGCCTATTCGAAAGAAATCTTCTTCAGCAAAAGCAAGCATCGGAACATTTGGAAAAATTGAAACTTGAAACTGAAGCTGAACTCCAGGGATATATGAATGAGAACTCTGCACTAATGAGAAGAAAAGGAGAAGTTATCAAGCATAGTTTTTGAGAGAGACAGGAGTATCAACGAGCTTCAGCAATACGAGCTTCAATTGGTGTGCCTGTTCGCCTTGACGCGCCGTTTCAGAGCCAATGGTGATAACCTGGCCATCGGGCATCTCGTAGCTCTTTTCAACAGAGGAGCTGCTCCTAGCAGTTTCCAGCTCTTGCTCGTAATCCTATTTTCAACAGAGGAGCTGCCTTGACGCGCCGTGCGCGCCGGCGCGGCAAAGGTCCCCACGTCAATGTCCGAGTAAGGAAGGAGCCTACAAGGCTACCCACCGCGGACCCACCTGTCAGGCCTTTGCCGCGCCGGTGCATGTGGCGCGGCAAAGGTGGGGCCC
>SPJY01037268.1:3344089-3358029 GCA_005191435.1 Raddia distichophylla | reverse complement strand
CACAAGGCCCTTGTTCGGGAAGACCGCGCGGCCCTAGCCTTCTGCAGGCTTGGCCGCCACCCGGGCTGCTGAGAAGGGTTGTCGTTGGGCCTCACTCCAACTACAAATTCGTCTGCCGGTCCGTGGACCCGCTGCTCTTCAGGAGCGCGATTCCCAGACACCGACAGTTACCCCCCAATATCTGTCTTTACAATTTTTTTTTTATCTGAGGTCATGATCAGCATATTTGTCACATGCGCTTGCACGGCTATATTATTTATCTCAATCCTTTATTCTGTCATGAACTATTATTTCTATTGCGATTTTATGCATTTTTTTTATGGTGGCTCTGTTGAATCTTATTTTAACTATTTAATAAATAGATACATAGTTAGATAAATAAATTTGAGTTGGTTCACCATATGATAGATATGCGGTGTTTTGCATGTTTCAGATCACGAGCAATCCTCCCATCACTCTCTCTCTCCACCCCCAACCATACGAACGGTGTTATGGTATGGTTGGACCACCTCACCAAAGAAGTCGATGCCTAGATCATCCAGTGGCGAGCAAAAAGTAAAACATATGAGCGGGGCACATTCTAGGACTCCCGCATGTTTTGGTAAGCGAGGCATCAGATATTTTGTTTGCATCAGACGTCTGACACCAAGTAGCTCAGGTAAGGGCGAAGAAGGTAAGGAAACGAATCCTCTGACTTTACTGCCCTCTGCAGTACTGCCGCTGCATGTGGCCCCACAGGGTGGTGGGTCCCACGTGGGGCCCATATGCAGTGACAGACTGCAGAGGGCAGTAACGTCAGGCGATATGCTTCCAGAAGGTAAGGGATGCCAAAAGTTGAGAAAAGAATATTTGAGTGAATCACGTTCTAGACCACTCATATTCTGGTAAGTAAGAGCATCCACAGCATGTTCCCTAAAGAACTGTAGCGACGCAATGACAGTGGATGGGGGCTGTGTTTACGCGGAGTGCAGCACCCAGCAGGCTCCGCATCGAACGATTAGCTGATACGGAACGGCCGGCCGATCCCCAAATATAGAGACCGCAGCGACGTGCCGTATCGCTGCTAGCGCACACCTTGCATCTCTCCCGCGCGCAGGGTGAAACCTCGCATCCTTCCCGCGCGTAGGGTGAAACGACGACTCGGCCACGACGCAAAACATTACATCATTTGGTTTATACAAAAATAACAAGTTTTCATTTAATTTAATTTAATTTAATTTAATCTGAAACAAACAAGGCCCAAGTAGCTCAGGTAAAGGGCGAAGAAGGTAAAGGGATGCCAAAAGTCGAGAAAAGAATATTTGAGTGAATCACGTTCTAGATCACTCCTCATATTCTGGTAAGTAAGACGTTTGACTAGACTTCTGACACCAAATAATTTAGTTGTCTTATGGACAAGTGGATTCACTGTACGTTGGCTAAACTTTTTTTTCTAACTCATCGAAGGCAGGACAATATAGAAAGGAACCAAGGAGGTTCACGGCAACAATCTCCAATCTTGATCAATGAGATGATTAGATGAACACCTACCAAAGCTCTCCAAAAACGAGAGCGGAGGCGGTCCAACGCCCATCGGACCGAGTCTCCCGTCCGACGCCCGCGACGGCCAGCGTTAGATCTTAAGCAAACATTTGTTATTTTTGTTTAGACATGTAAAAAAACTCAAAAAAAATAAAAAAAATCACAAATATTCTCTAATCAATGTCAGGTACCACATATATTTTTATATTGATATAAACATTTATAAAATTAGGTTATTCTTTAAAAAACGTTTATAAAAATGAATATTGTCCATGCTGATCTGAATAAAATATATGTTGTACCTGACATTGATTAGAGAGTATTTGTGTTTTTTTTGATTTTTTGAATTTTTTTACATGGCGAAACAAAAATAACAAATGTTTGCTCAAGATCTAACGCTGGCCGTTGCATCGAGATCCAACGGCCAGCGTGGGCGTCGGAGGGAGCGCGTTGGACCGCCTCCGCTTCCAACTCCAAAAACTGGGTTAGTGTACGGTGATTGACCCGTTGACACTACCAAGAATCAATTATAATCGATCTTACCACCACTGACACGGCTCCTTCCAAAATCCAAATGCAGCTTAGCCTAGTGATGACCGATGGTTGATAGGCTGCTGCGTGTCTCGTCGTCTCCGAGCTCTCGCCAAGAAGGACAAGAGGGGAACGAGAACGACGACGACTCGCTCGTGGCTTTCTAGTATATTTAGCAGCGGAGCGAGCCGAGCTCCCGGCCACGACCACGCAGCGACTCGCGATGGCCGAGGAGGAGCTCCGGCGAGGCTTCAAGACCCTCGCCGTGACGCAGCCCGACCCCTCCGCCGCGGTCTACGAGGTCCGCCTCAACCGCCCCGCCCAGCGCAACGCCCTCAGCCCGGACGCCTTCGCGGAGATCCCGCGCGCCATGGCGCTCCTCGACCGCCTCCCCTCCGCGCGCGCCGTCGTGCTCTCCGCCGCCGGCCCGCACTTCTGCGCGGGCATCGAGCTCGGCGGCCCCGGGAACCCGCTCACCTCCGCCTGCCGGGGCGCCGACCCCGCGGCCGCCGCGGAGGGGCTCCGCCGCGCGATCCTGGAGATGCAGGCGGCGCTCACCGCCGTGGAGCAGTGCCGGAAGCCGGTCATCGCCGCGGTGCACGGCGCCTGCGTCGGCGGCGGCGTGGACGTCGTCGCCGCCTGCGACATACGGTGCTGCTCCAAGGACGCCACGTTTGTGCTCAAGGAGGTGGACATGGCCATCGTCGCCGACCTCGGCGCGCTGCAGCGGCTGCCGAGGATCATCGGGTACGGGAACGCAGCTGACCTCGCGCTCACCGGGCGCAAGATCACCGCCATGGAGGCCAAGGAGATGGGGCTCGTGAGCAGGGTGTTCAATTCCAAGCAAGAGTTGGATGCCGGCGTCGCGAAGATCGCAAAAGGTATCAAATCCTCTCCTTTACTCTCAAGTACTCACTGTATTTGTTGCTTTATTGCTCCATTGACATGTGTCACACGGACTGCACAATTCAAATGTTCAAACTGATGTGAGATCATTCAGATGGCTAAGATAAAATCAAATGCTCCAATGAACTATGTTCTCTTCCTTTATGCCTGACAATCGGCTTCCAAGATGCAGATGCTTGTGTTGTTCATGTGGAAAGAATTGAAATGTCTGCAAGACTGTAAACAATGCATTTGTGAACAATCTTCTATCTTTGTGGTATCACCACTGTAGAATGGGTATATCCCTTTTGAAAGTACAGGCTCCTTTTTTTTTGTCCTAACTAGAATCATGGGCCTTTTGTCAAAATAAAACACTACAAATATCATCATGGTAAACATTCTAACACTGAACATGGTTGCTGACTGTTATGTTAGTGGCGCTACATGATTGAGTTTAACTTTTAACAAGCTTTCTGGGACTCTCATGCCAGAATGCCCCTGACAAATACATCCATTTAGGTACATATGTGAGGTTGCTTTATTGTGTTGGATGACAAAGTAGTGGTGGGCTATAAGTTCCCTCTACAGTTTTACTAGCTTAAAACTAGAAATAGCTTGCACAAATTGATTTCCCATTACTCTTTTCATGGCATGGGGAAATCCACTTCTCCATTTGCCAATGTATGGAAAGATCTGGATGTTGATGTATAGTTAACTTGAAATCAGATGACTTAGTTTCTGTTCCTGTTTCGATCCTGTGAATAACCAGATATCATACGATGATGATTAAAGGGGTTTCAAAACTCACTGGTCTATCCTATGACCCAGAAGCAGCGACATATGGCATGAAAAGGAAATCCTATTTCTTCGTACTTGACCAACCCTAGGATGGGGATAATGATTTTTTTATATTATTGTTGGGAGATGCTTTGCTCTGAGAGTTCGACTGGGATGGGATGGGGGCCAGGCCCTTCAATACCTCCCAAGTTGGATTTATCCGTGGCAATGTTTATAGGTTTGATTGCAAATATTGTTCCATGTATATGATTAGGATTTTCTTATTTAACATGCCCACCACCCTTTTGTTTCTTACTTGTACCTCTAAACTCTAGCAACAAAGCAGACTCAACAAACTTGAATCTTGATAAATCATGTGAAAAAATTGGCTCTGTTTTTCAGAAATAGCCGAGAAGTCAGCATGGGCAGTGATGGGAACAAAGGCTGTGTTGCTGAGGAGCAGAGATATAACAGTGGAGCAGGGCCTGGAGCATGTGGCAACATGGAATGCAGCAATGCTGAGATCTAATGACCTGAAGGAGGCCATTAAAGCCTTCGTAGAGAAGCGGAAGCCTGTGTTCTCCAAGCTGTAACTCAAATATATCATACTTACCATGATCCATGAGAGGTTGAGCCGGGCATGTTTCAATAATACGTAAAATAATTTCAGATTGTTGCTGCTTGGTTGATCAATTTAGTTATCCGTGCTTGATATGCCATAGAACACACGCTGGCACTCGTGACTCATGAGTCATGAGCTTATTAACCTGGAGCTAATCAGCAGGAACCTGTAGCTAGTAGCAAATAAAACATCAACTAACATCAGTAACATTTTGATGCTTGGTTGATCCATTTAGTTGTCTGCTTAATATGCCATAGAACACACACTGGCACTCATGACTCACATGAGCTTGTTAACCTGGAAATAGTCAGCAATCAGCAGTAACCTGTATCTAGCAAATAAAACATTGTAACAACCAACATCAGTAACATTTAGCATCAGAAAACAAACGTATTTAAGCTTGCAATGGCAGCTCAGATGGAGCAACCATCGTCTATTGCAAAGGCACAATGTTGTTCGCATCCATTGACATCAAAAGCCAGGCAAATCAATCCTTCAGTTCACCGATCCAGCTATATACAGAACCAACAAGGATTGAACTAAACCGAGATCTTACAGACCAACCAACCGCTTCAAACCACTGGTACAGGAAATTCAAAGCAAAATAAGAGAAATAGCAAACGATGTTGCCAAAACAAATCAACCAGGTCGTAAGCCTAAGAACATTAGTGACCTCAAATCTCCACCGAACACCAACTTAGCAACATGTTGGCACTAAACATCTCTGCGTTTTCCACTATAGCCGCTTACATGGCCAATCGTCCATTGGCATCATCTGCCTGCTTCAACTCCCCAGCTAGTCCGCCCTGGATGCATCACGGAGGAGCTCTGCTCATCGAAGCCTCCAACAGCAAGGGCATCACGGCTCAGATCTGGAGATGCATTACGAAACCTTCCATCCTTGTCCTCCAACAAGTTACTCAGGCCCGCTCCCAAATCACCTATCTCAGCTGCCATTCTTGGCTCATCCCATGCCACTGGCTTTCTACCCATCTCAATGTCACCAACAGCTCTCCCCATGTTTGGGCTCATGAAACCGTTTGTTGAGCGAGGCCTCAGGCCCTGGTCCAGTGGAACTCTGGCACGGAAGTTGTTCTTGGAAGGAGCGATCGGCGTGAAGAAGATCTCTTTAATGTTCTCTACAACTCCCCTGTTGTATGGGTTGGCTCGTTGATCATAGCGATACCTGAAGTTCTCATATGTTGTCTACAAAAGCAAAAGGCTCCACCAATGAGCAATCAAAAGAATAGAATCACCATGCAGGACTAGGAATTTATGCTTTCAGTAAACAGTTTTTTACCTGATTGGTGCTCATGAGATACAAGTGAAATACAGAGAGGCCACCAACAAACCAAACCGCAATAAATGTGTAGACTACCAGGGCAATAGATGCAGGAGTCTTAGCCATTGCCTTCCATATAGTTATCTGCTCTGCATTTCTGATCTTAACAATGTGTACCCAGCAGATTCCAAAGACAAATAGGCAGAGAAGAGTTGTTGAGAAGACAAACATATAAAAGAATCTGTAATTCCGCTGCACAAACATATGCAATCTTGTAAGGGATTTAAAGTGTCAAAATTTAGTGATCAAAGCTGGCCAGAGACTGTCCATTTGTGAAGCAATAGAGGCAGATAGCAGTCAATCCTCTCAGGATAAGCAGGTGAAATCAAACTAACAAGCAAAAAGTACAATGAGATGAAAAATTGCAAGATGCGCATGAAACATCTAATGAAACGTCAATAAGAATTCTTAGATAAGATCAGCAAGAAACAGGACGCTGAACACAACATGCATAAATTTCAACCAGCAAAAGAAAGTAAAACATGTTATCTGATTTGTGTGTCTTCAGTTTATGAACTTACAAGTCCTATGCATTGCCCAACCCATGGGCAGTGATGATCAAATCGTTCAACACAGTTGTTGCAGATAGAGCAATGGGAGCAACGAGGAGGCCGGTACAGCATGCAGGTGTCACAGTATTTTGTCTTCACAGTGATTCCATTGACAACAACATCCTTCACACGAGGCAAACGTACCGGTGGAGTCTGGTTAGCTCCACCTTCTGCATTGCCATCAAAACCTTCAGGTTCTGGAGGATGTGCATTCCGAGGTATAATACCTGGATCCCTCCCAGAAGTAAGAAGTAGAAGACTCAAATCCTGAAATGTGACAGAAATGCTAAAAGCAGTAAGCAAGGAGGTAATTATGGGTATATACCATTTTGCATTTACCAGCACTATCATAAAAAAAACGCGATCGTGTTTACATCCGATTCACAAGATGAGTCTAGCAAAATATGCTAGCATGAGTGGCCAGCAAGTTCAAGGGGGCAACAAGCCCAATGATTATATGACTTGCTGTCCAAAAACTCAACCACATCTATACAATCATCACTTGTTAAATTAAAACACCATGGATGATAAATGCGGATAGCACAGTTCGATATACTGAATATAGCAATGACTAATCAAATATGACTTTTCACATCTATATTATCTGGAATCAGTTAGGTAGCGACAAGCAATTTAAGATCAATGGTTTCTAACTTTATATGAACTGCACACGATCGCATTAAAAATCCATAATGTTTTGACACAATGCACATTATGTTTACTTGTAAAATTGTAGCTTGCAGCACAGCTAATCAAGGCACATACTGTTCCAAAAATTATCACATATTAAGTTCCACACAATTATGGAAATCAATGAAGAAGGTGGCCCTGAAAAGGCTAAGAAGTATGGGTGATACTCACGTATGCTGTGAATACAACTGCTGCAACCATCACAGGCAATCCCAGACCATAAGAGAAGTTATTCATCAATTCTCTTGCAACGAGTACACAAAAGATTGATACTGGCGCAATGATGAGGAACATTGTGACAAACAAGGATCTTGCGTCAGGCCCAAATATAAACCTCCCCTGAAGGAAAAATACCTGCAAACCAAAGAAAACCACCGATTGCAATCACACCGCTCCACTTCTTACATAAAACAATAGTTCCTGGTCTTCATATGAACAACTTAGCAATGTTAGTCAGGCATAATTGGAAACTTTCACTACACATAACTCACTCAAAAAGGAACAAAAAATCATCTACATATATAGCATTAATTTTCGGTGTAATCAAAGCATTAGTATTAAATCTCAGGAAGAAATCCTTGCCATATTAACTAGCACTAAACCGAAGCTATCCACTCATGTTTCCTGTACGGTCAAGACACCACACATGTCCCAGAGCTTACATTTCAAGCTACAAAACGCACAAAACCGTAAAATAGGACAGGATAAATGAGCAATCATCTACACAGAGCTCCACAAAGGATCTTAACATTCGCACAAGCCAAAGTAATCGAGCCCCCTAGAAAGAAATAGCCAATTCGAGACTGTGCATCAAGAGCACACAGATCCACACAAACGGCGAAGAAATGGGGGCGCAAAGGAGGAGAGAGAGGAGAGGCATTGGGCTCACATTGCTCCCTTTCCAGGCCTTGTACACCAATGGCCCCTCGCCACCGGCGCCGGCGTTTGCTCCATTCATCGCCGCGGCCTCCCGAGGCAAGAATCGCCCGCGAGATCACGCCCCAGATCACGACATAGCCCGCTGCGAGCTGGCCCCCTTGCTCCTCCCCCCCCGGCGATCGCCGTGGGTGACGTCAGCTCCCAATGCTGCCCTCGCCGCTGCGCCGCCGCTGATGTCGGAGGGCAGGACACGAGAGAGAGAGAGAGAGAGGAGAAAAGAGGGATCAAATCAAACAGAAGAGGGGTCGAGGTGCAGTAATAACCAGGGTCCCTTGCCCTTTTGTTTTTGTAGAAAGCACCCCCAGGTTTCATTATTTCCCACCCCATTTGTATATTATTATTATATAGGCAGCTTCTCCACTTTCTAGATTCTTTTTTGTTTAATGGTTTTGCTGTGATTTGATAATTTTAAAATAAAAAAGGGTTGTCTGATTGAGGTTGAATGCAGCTTTGAAGAGTGAAGAGCACCAGATTGTCCACCAAATTCATGAGCTGGCAAAGAAATCTTGGGGCTAGTGGGTGAACAAAACTGAGGGGGTTTGTTATATGTCTGGTGAAAGGGAAAACAAGACCCATTTTTTCCTCAAAGTGTGAAAAAATGATTATTTTTTCCCCCTGGGAGTGGAATCAATTGGCCTGTGCAAACAAACAAGCTGAAGAAAGCAAAATAATAATAATAATAATAATGTACCGAAGTGGCAGACTGAAAAATTTCCCAGTTACACGGAAAAGTAGTAGTGCCCCCAACAAGTATGTGATCATTGGTAGGCATCATGCACTTGATTTCCACTGTGATGGCCAAATGTAGAAGCAGTACGCCCCTACTGATTGTGCTGCCAGGGACCATGAAGCCAGCACTGCAGAACACATTAAGCCCTTGTTATTTTCAACTTAAATAAAATTAAATTAAATAAAAATTTGTTATTTTTTACAAACCAGATGATGTATTATTTTGTAGTTGTTTTTATGGGGTTGTAAGTAGTTTTTTTATAGCTTCTAAAATATTTTTTTGAATTTTTTTACATTCTTCAAAACCTCTTTTGAGGGGTCATAAATTTTTTAGATTAAAACTTTCAACAACTTTAAACTAAAAAGAACAAGACATCAAAGTCCCAAGGTTCCTTTGGTTAAAAATAATAGGCGATTTCTGGTTTTTTCCGAAGCTGGGTGATTTCCTCTTCCAAACATAAGTATTTGTTGATTTTCCGCTCTGTCTGTGGATTCAAAAACAAAAACCTTGTGTTACAGATACATTGAGTGACAAATTATCGATATCCCTTGGCTGTTGTAACTTGTTTAATGCGAGTAACTATGAAGACGTGGAGAAAATGAGATGAGAGGGGGAAAAAAAGATGCGATGTGAGGAGTGACAAGTGATGAGCAGGGGGTGAAATGTAATAACAGGCTGAAAAGTGGTAAAGGCAGAAGTGTTCCAGCTGGATGCTCTCTTCTCTCCGGGCCTTTTCCATCTGACGGCGGCTAGTACTAGTATTTTTTTATAAATATTGTAATACTATTATATACTATTATACTACTGTTGGAGTGATCCTTGGGGTGGCATCAATTATTTTAAGCACAAAATTGACGATGAAATCATGGTATGGAAGGTGGGCCCTGATGGGCGTAGCTGCAGGCCCAGTTCGGAACGGGGCTGATGTCTCTCTCCGGCCCTCGGGCCGTGCTGAAGGGTATGGGCCGAAGGATGGTATTGGTCCAGCAAGCGACATTTTTGTTCCGAAAAGTGACCGGCCCAATAACTACATGGAGGTAGCCATCCGTCCAATTCCAGCGTTTCTTTATATAAAAAAAAATTCCAGCGTTTCAAGAGCCAAGATGAAAAGAACCGTTGAAAATTGGTTATGAGATACTACTAGTCTTGGAAGATCGATAGAAAGCATCAAATCATTTATAGGCTGTTTGGTTGCCTTCTCAGGTGAGCCTGGCTCGTACCAGCTCAGTCAGGCTAGTGGGATGCAGGCTGTGTAGATGCATGAGATGGTGTTTGGTTGTTTGC
This sequence comes from Raddia distichophylla, assembly GCA_005191435.1. Taxonomy (NCBI): domain Eukaryota; kingdom Viridiplantae; phylum Streptophyta; class Magnoliopsida; order Poales; family Poaceae; genus Raddia; species Raddia distichophylla. The sequence goes on along the minus strand of SPJY01037268.1, from coordinate 3,348,157 downwards.
ACAAGCTGAGACAGGCTTAGAGGAGAAAATGTTTGGTTGATTGCATTAGAGTGCATGTGATCTCTAAGATCAAGAGAGATGGTGTTTGGTTGTCCAGTCTAATTTTTTGTATCGGCTGCCAGTATTTTTTTTATGTTAGTAAAATTGAACCGTCTAATATTCTAATATTTACAGTTCAAATTTTCTCTAATTTGTACTGAAAGCCACGGAGAACCGCATACCAGGGGTGCATGGTTTTTATTTTGTTGTGTTGAAACGAAATTTGAAACCCCGATGCACTGTATACCGTATGAATAGTTTTTGGCTCACTTCGATCTTTGGTAATGTGTGAAAAGGCGATGTATCAAATAGTCTGTAGAGAATGAAGGCACATAACTCCAATGGAACACATCATCATGCCAATATATGTTTATAACTCAATGACAACTCCAACCACCAAATTGCATTCGAAAAAGAACCATACGAACAGTTCAGACAATTCTTTCACATGACATGATATAATCAACTTTCGACATCTTAGCCTGAAATCAATAGAACACATGCAACTCTATGCCATACCAAAACTGAAAAACAAGAAAACAGATACTTCATGACTCCAAGCCATGGGTTGGTCTTATGTTTGAGTTGAAAAGAGGAAAATCCCTTCATCCCGTACTTGATGAATTCAATGCTTGATGAGTCCAAAATTCACCATGGTACAAGAAAAAAGAAAAGTTAATACATAAGCATACATAAGTTCAAAACTAAATAGAGAAATTGAACATATAAGAAGAGATTTTAGCTTACTCAATGTTATTCTTTGCGCAAAATGAGTTTAACCACATAATGCTATGGTTTTCATTCATAGTTACAAATGTAGCACCTTGCGCCTTGTTGTCGACCAAATAAGCGAAAGAAGAAAATAAAGCATTTTCCGAGTAGCCAGTCATCGTTCATCACAGTTCCATACAAACCAGGATGCACCTCATGCACTGCTGTGTCTCGAATGGCAGCTGCAACATTATTGACAGCCTCAGTCATACCAGACAGCATAACGGTTTCCTCATTGGACATAAGCGATCTCTTACTTTTCTTGGCCCCCTTTGAATCACTAGCTGCATCTTTAGGTTTTTTTTTGTCATGTTCGATACCTCATCGTTTGCAGGTGTCCCAGCTTCATCCGGCTCATCCTTAATAGAATTGTCCATGAACTCAGAAGGGTCACCAAGTGGCTCATTAGATCCCATAGAATACTTGCCAGTAGCAATCCCACTCTCAAATATATTCATCATTACCTCATAATTCTCTATGGGCTTGTTTAAGTACTCAGCATCCTTAGGATGTGCCTACAAATACAACAAACAAGGGCATTTGGAAGACTTACTAAAGTTTACCTCTACGAAGGCTTAACATTGCATTTTTAAGTCATACCTTAATATGGCCCATGTAATGGGCTGAAAAGTGGTAAAGGCAGAAGTGTTCCAGCTGGACGCTCTCTTCTCTCCGGGCCTTTTCCATCTGACGGCGGCTAGTACTAGTATTATTTTATAAATAATATTGTAATACTATTATATACTGTTATACTACTGTTGGAGTGATACGTGGGGTGGCATCAATTATTTTAAGCACAAAATTGACGATGAAATCATGGTATGGAAGGTGGGCCCTGATGGGCGTAACTGAAGGCCCAGTTCGGAACGGGGCTGCTGTCTTCTCTCTCCGGCCCTCGGGCCGCGCGGAAGGGTATGGGCCGAACGATGGTATTGGTCCAGCAAGCGACATTTTTGTTCCGAAAAGTGACCGGCCCAATAACTACATGGAGGTAGCCATCCGTCCAATTCCAGCGTTTCGAGAGCCAAGATGAAAAGAACTGTTGAAAATTGGTTATGAGATACTACTCCCTCTGTCCTGAAATATAAGTAATCGAAGCATTCAAATCTTGTCCCAAAATATAAGTATTTCTACCATTCAAGTTTTCCCTCCAACCATCATTCATTCAAATTTCTTCCCATCTTACCCCCAACCACTTTCCCACTCACCACATACCATCATTAATTGAGGGGCATTATAGTACTTTCCCCTTCTCTTTAATCTCTCCTTTGAATGCTAGAAGTTCTTATATTTCAGGACGGAGGGAGTACTAGTCTTGGAAGCTCGATAGAAAGCACCAAACCATTTAGCTGTTCAAAGAAATTCCAGCTATAGATTGTAATTTAAAACAAGATATATGCTATCGATTATAGCAGGGCTAAATTATAAAAAAAAATAGTCCATATTAACTATAATAGCAAATATAAAAAACTAAATCTGAAGCAAAAAAAAATATTAGGAAAAAATCCTTGTCAAACGAAGACTTTACATCATTGCCACTGAACTCTTGCAGCTCCTTTGCCACTTTGTTGTAGTGAACTTCCTTGAAGCCTTTATCACTTCTTACCCCAGACTGCTCCATTTACTTTCGACATCAATCAGTGCATGAAACACGGTCATTTACTTTCGACGCGTTGGTGGATTCTTTTGATTTCTTCAAGCCATTTATTGGATATATGAAATTACCACTAAAAAAATTATATTCCTAGCCAAACTAAAATCTCTAATTCCTCAAAGTTATAGAAGATCAATCTTGTCCATCCATGCTGCCACAACTAAAAGGAAGGGTTAATTACATAGATGTCACTAAAAATATTTGGATTCATGTTTTTGCACCAAAAAAAATTATTATAGAAATGCCACTTTGAACTTGTGAAAATTAAATAGGTACATACAATATCACCTATTTGTTAACTTTGTTCTCCCTTCTTCCTCATCCATCAACCATGGTTGCCATGGCAATGTCCCTCTGAGATGAGACCTACACTTCCAATGTCCAACAAAGCCCTCAAGTAAAGAAACATCCTTCTCACCCATAAGCTCCTCCCCACCACCACCTTCTCGATAGGATCTGGCCAGCCCAAGCTTCGCGACAACAAACACCACACCATGTTGCCTCCTCTCTCACCGGAGCCGTCTTGAGCTTTATTATAACCTTCCCGATCAGATCCAGTCGACTTGAGCTTGGCAGCAATAGCAATTGCATCGCCTTCTCTCTTAGTAGGTTTGGGCGACATGAGACCACCCACCACAACATCGTCGAGGTTCTCTTGGTAATTCTTCGTCACCGCTAATTGGCCGAAAAGAGAAAGCGAGAAGCATGACTATCAAGTGGAGTCATGATGCGCACCCATGGGAGAGATGAAGGGGGAGAGGGGTGTACACGAGTGAGAAAAAGAGAGAGTAGAATAACATGTGTGATATAAAACAGATGAACATAGAAGAACAAAGAATGGGAAAAAAATTCTAATGGCATTTGTATTAAGCTTCCAGTGTCGTTCGTGCAATATGATATTTCATAACAACAAATAACTGAATGGCAACATATCATATTCAATCAAATTTCCGAGGAAAATCATATATATGGAACCAAGCTAATAAAAATCATAAAAGATTATACAAAAAATTATAGATGTACTTCTGAACTTACTCAACCTTTGTATAAAATTTTAGGTTCAATCCTATCCTAGATCAAGAGTTACAAAAAAGATTTTAAAAAACTATCAATTCTGAAACCTTCAAATTATCGGTCTTTCTATTTTTAATAACCTTTAATATATGATGAACGAGCAAGGTGGCCCACGCGTTTGTGCAGCTAGATTTGTTTTGGTATATAGTGTTTATCTCTAACTCATAATCTATCTCTAACATATCAGATCGGATTTAGAGTTTATCTCTAATATATTATATCAAGTTTAGTATTTAATATGAATTTCTAATTTTTTTTAATCTAAGCCGCAAAGATCTTTTATTTTTTTCTTTGATTAATCTATCCCATTATAATTTGGTCCCACAGTTGATTGAACGGATAAAATAACCATATTATATCATCTTTAGTGTTTAATCCGAATTTCTAATGTTCTTCTTTTAATCTAAGTCATTATAATCCGGCCCCACAAAATCAACGGCATAGATCTTTTATTTTTTTCTTGATTTATGTGAGAATTTCTTTGATTGATCTTGGCCGTTATAATTTGGTCCCACCGTTGATCGAACGGC
>SPJY01037268.1:3290666-3342795 GCA_005191435.1 Raddia distichophylla | reverse complement strand
CCCCCCTCTCTCTGTTCTTGAGCAGTTGAGCTCACTGGAATCCAGACTCCAGAGTGTTTATTTATTTATCCACCATTATCCTCTCTCTATCATGTCTCAACATTCTCATTTGCTTGATGTGCTGGTCACCTTTCTTCCATTTTTTTTCTCCTTGCACCAAACACAACTGCTAACTAACCACCACTACTAATAACCAAGCAAAGAAAGTTAAGCCTCCCAAGTAACTGATATATACCAGGATACGACACACCGCACCTACTCAGCTTCAGTGCAAGGAACAGCAAGAACGAGAGCATATATACAAAGCAAAGCAACAGAGAGAGAACCCAAAGAAAGAGGGAAAAAAAATCGAATACAGAATAAAGAGGAGCAGAGAAAGCTGGGCAGAAAGGCCAATGCACTTCAGGGAAGCAGAAAGGAGATGACACATTGATAGTTCATACTTGAAATCTTTACTGCATCTGCATGAGTGGGAAGAGGAGATGATAAACAAGGTGGTAGTGTGAGAAAAAGGAGATGCCTTTCTTGTTCCTGAGGGCCCTTGGGTGAGAGGAATAAGGAACCTGGTGGTGTTGCTGGCAATGGCCAATGGCAAGAGGCATGGGAATAGGAATAATCCCAGGCAACTGAATTTGCACTCTGGGTGGATGGCTCCCCCATTTTGATGATTTCTTGGTCCCCTGCACAGCACCTCTCCTTACCTCTCTCTCAGCTTGGCTTTGAATCATATCAAGGCGAATTCTTGCTGTCACAGGATCGAAGATTTGGGGAAACAACACACACACACCGCAGGATGATACTTGTGTAACTCACAAGTGATTCTGCCATATCGCTCTAGGTGAAGCTAGGTCGAGGTAGCCCGTAGCCCCACGTATAGACGCATCAATGTTCTCGTGGAATTGACCCATGTTGTGTAAGAGCAAAGCTAGCAGCAGCTTTAAAAGCTGCTGCAAATTCCAATGCTGCAAATTTACAGCTTCGCTGCAAACGTTCCTTCAGACTTTACACTACACTCTAAAAAGATTCCCTCACCTACCAGACACTCTATACGTGCTGCAAATTTACAACACCATATAGAGCTTCTGCTAGCTATGCTCTAAGCTGTTAAAGTTCAGCCACGCACCTACGGATTCAAATCCTCTGACATTGTATGGTAATGTTACGATGCTACAGTGCCGTGACATTCTCTTTAAACCACTCTTTAAACCACTAGATTCAAATCCTCGACTGGTGGCTCTCTCGCCAGGCAAGCCTCCCCGAGTCCACTGCCCGCTCCCTCAATGGTCTCATCATCCTGGTCTCCTGGGAGATCTGGAAAGAGCGGAACGGAAGGATCTTCCAGCATCAGGCTCTTCCGGTCCCCCGTGTTATCGATCTTATTAGAGCCGAGGTTGCCGCTTGGAACGCGGCCTTCCCCACTTGTAATATCCTCTAGTAATGTCCCTGCTCTCCCTCTTATCCCTCCCAGTCTCCTCCTGTAAATTGTACAGCTTTCTTTCCTCTTAATGAAACGGCAGAGCCCCTACCCCTTTTACTCAAAAAAAAAAAATTGTAGCACCGTGACATTCTTTTTAAACCACTAGATCAAAAAGGAGAGGCCAAGATTCAATAGGCGCTGTGCAAAAACACTGTAGCATGTGAACACTGTAGCAAAGCACTGTGTCGTCTGTTTTTTTCCTATCCTGTACCACTTCATTTAGTTTATTCGTTGAGCATCTGATAGTTGAGATCATTGGAATGTCATGGTGCTACTGTAGCACCATGACATTCCAGTTGGAATATCAGGGGATCTGGATCCCGCACGGACCCGTTCACTGAAAAGAGCAAATATTACTGTAATATAGCATTTATACTTTGATAATAGTATATATTTGTCAATGCTTACCATAATTCTCTAGCAATTGGCATAAGCAAAGAGAGTAGCCGAGAAGCTGGGCAATGGGAGTCAGACTGAACCCCCAGGCACCCAACCATCCAGGTCATGCATGATCCGAGGCACGGACTTTCTCGCCGGAAATTGTTGAACTTTCAGGTTCAGGCATCGACGTGCTTGTTGGTTTCTCATCAGACCGGGGAAGCAAAAGCAGAGAGGCATGGCGTTTTCACACCGGTCAACATCGTGGAAGCAGGGGGAAGTCAAGGCCGTATGGAGCGGACAGCAACGGGAGAGTGATGAGAGAGCTGTGCATCAGCATGAGCAGAGAGCTAGCCGGAGAGGTTGCCGATAATTGAAGGCAAAGGCGAGGGCTTTTTCGTGTCACCGCGCCGGTGGCCGGCCGCTCCGGCGACTGCGAGAAGGGATCGCCGTCGCGTCGACGTACGCGTCGGTCCATCAATCCATCGCTCGCGCGAGCCCGCGATTTCGCGCTCGGGTTTCAATGCGGCGTGCTGCGTGCGTCCGTCCTCGCTTGCTTGCGCGCCGCGCTCGCCGCGGAGGCGAAGCCTCAAGCCATGCGGCGGCGCACGCAAGCAACAGCGCGGCGGCGAGGCGGGGGGGAGGAGGAGGCGTCGCCGCTCGCCGTGGCTTGCCTATGCGTGCACTGTACACGCTGGTCGTGTCCGCGAGCGCCTGTGATGAGTTCAGCCATGCCGTGCGTGAGCGTGACAGCATGGGTACCGGCGCCCAGCGAGAAAGACGGAAGTGTCCTCTCACTTAACTGCTCTTGCTGACTAACCTTGGGTCATGACACTCAAAGTCGAGAGCCCTCTTTTATTTCTGCTTGGGTCCGGTTTAATTTGATTTGATCAAAGTTTATATTTTTACAAATATTTAATGTACGGAATTTTTTCTTATTAAATTTGTTTAAATTTTAGTTTAATTGAATTAAATTCAATTAAACTGCGAATCAAATAGGGCGTTGCGATGATATATGCTTTCGGATAGGGGCATCGTGTTTTTTTTTTGGCACCCACGGTTTAAAGAGATGGACAGGAAATTTTTTTTTGTTTTTGAAATATTCGATTTTTCTTGCAGAATATACACCGATCGATAATTGAAATGTCGATGGGAGATGTGGTCATTTCAAATGTCGGCAGGTCGATATGTGTGTCTCCTGCAACTTCTGCGTCATGTCGATTTGTCGACATTTTGATATGTCGATTTCGCCTTATGGATAAAATTTCTGAAGGATTACGCGTAGGCCCAAAGCAACATAAAATTGGAAAAGAGGTCTTGAACTAGGGTTGCAATTTTCAACATTCCAGGGTACACCGAGACTAATATCCCGAACTCAAGTGTTCCAAACTCAAATACACACCAGAAAAGCAAAAAAATCAAAGATTTTATTTGGATTTTGGAGATTTTGCTCGTGATTTTGGGGACTCCGCTTGGAATTTTGAAGATTAGAGATCACGTAGATTTCCAAGGATTTTATTAAGGAATACAGATATTACGCTCAATAAGTCATAGCGAAATTTGTTTCCTAACAGAACAAATCCGTTTGAAAGTACTCTGAATGTTCACTCAAATCTGCGGCATTTCGCTCAGGAATTTTGAATTCCGCAAAGGTATAGGATTCTCGACGTAAGAGCAAATCGAGGTGGCTCTATATAATACTGTAATAAATATAAAAGGATTGCTGAAGGAAATTTTTTTTTTTAAAGGATAGTGTAATTTGTATAGAAATTTTAGAAGGATGAATAGAGTGTACGTTAATAGTGTTTTATAGGAGAGATACAGAGGAGGAACTGGAGTTGTTCTAAGCAAAATCTGACACCACTGCCAGTAGCTTGAATCGCACACTTCCCCGTACTACACACATTGACATGGTTGGCAGGAAGAATTATGACTAGTTTAACTAGTTTAGCAGTAGCAGGAGGAGGAGGTCAAAAAAATTGAAGAGAACACATGGGACCGCCAAATTTAAACTGTGGGGAGCTTCCAGATCAATCACTATCACTGTGCCAGTTTGATTTCTCTCCGCCTTATTTCGTACTCCAATTTAGTATATCAAATTCCCAGGGTGTGTACCCTGTCAGCTACACCAACTTAGAGCATCCCCAGCCCACCCCAGTCACTCGCCGGCTTCGGCGTCTAATCTCGTCCGTGCCTGCCCGCCCAGTCGCTCGTAGCCTGCATCATTCAAAAAATTTCCCGCGCGCTGATGCAGGCCAGCGCCTGTCGGAGAGCCTGATGCTCATGCTCTTGATTACTCCTTAGATTTTAAAAAAACATAACGTTTTAATTTTTTAGTCAAAATTTTAAAATTTATCTACGCAAATTTTTTAAGCTATTTGGATTGGTAACATAAAATTCTTTATGAAAAACTTAAGGATAGCTTGTGTGCAATTCGATTTACAGTTTCTTGTTTTATTTACAGTTTTATTCATTTTTGATATTTTATGAACTGTCGAATGCCTTTGACCGGTAAAAAGGGCAGTGAGTAAAAAAACGGTTTTTCTCCCTGCCAGTCGTCTGGGCGACGGTTCACCTGCCCAGGCGACTGCCCTGTTCTTCACCATTGCAGGCAATTTTGAGGGGGATGAGGGAGGGAGGTAGAGCACATGTACCTGTGGCCATCCATGACCCTGGGCGCCAACGCTGCATAGGTTAGGGATTAGGGTTTGGGGGTTCGGGCCCCAGTGCTCCCGGGGCTTAGATTGAGGGTTGGGGGGTGACAGCTCGGTGATTGGGGTGGGTTTGTGAGGACGGTGGCCGGAGGTGACAGGGTGGAGAGGGAGGTGTGCGGAGTAGCGGCGCCGATCGAATTAGGTGGCAGGGCGGGGCGGCACGACGGCGGGAGGGAGTTGGGGACGGAGCGGCCCACGGCGAGGGCAGCAGCGCACGAGTGGGGAGACTATGAGTGAGAGACACGGAGAGAGTGAGACGCCGGGAGAGAGAGGGGGAGAAAAGAGAGAGGTGGGGAGATCTGGGTCGTTGGACTAAGATCCAACGGCCCAGAAAATTGCCTGGACATCCCTATAGGGACCTAGTCATCTTTGAAGGAGTCGGTAAAAAAAAAGACATTACAATTAATCACCTGCATGGTGACTGCATGCGTGATTTTTTCAATCAAATGCATGAGTTGAAAATTAAAATTGCGCCACTGGCTTCTCCATCAATCGATCGACCAATCTGAGACGAATGCATACTCTAGGGCGCACCGACTGAAAGCCAAGTTGTCATCGTGTGTCGGCGTTTGAGATCACCGGCTCCGAACCAAGGATTCTGGTCTCTCACACACGCCACTCACTCCCACCCGCAGCAGCTGCAATTTTGCAAATTGCAACGAACAGAGAGGGAGGGTCTGTTTGGTTAATGTCATACTTTGCATAACCTAATCTTACACAAGTGTGGCTTGCCATATTTTTGTGGCGGAAAAATCATCGTAAAAAAGAATCAGTTTATAATGAGTATGTTCGATGGCTAAGAAAATGATGTTGCACCTGAACCTAGGCATAAGAAAAAATAACAAAACTTAGCTCATATGTTCTAATATGTGTATCTTCAAATTTAAATAGTTGCGCGAGGATAATTTTATCTACGGAGGAGAGAGGGAAGCATATGCGACCACGCGAGTACCAGAGTAGTACTCCTGCCCCTAGTTTGCAGATGTGGGTTTGGTTGCTTGCTTCCTTTTCCAAGACCAAATCCATCCATCCATCAAAACGTCAATTTAAAACCGAGCCAGTTTCTTCCCTACCCAGCCTGGCCATCCAATCTCAAATTCCCAATCCGGCCCCATACCCGGCCACCAAAGGAAGTCCAAGAAGCTGACCTATGGGTCTTCTTTCCTTTTCAGATTGAATTAAATTAAATTATATCAATTTTATACAAATAAATTATTATAGTACTTTGTACTTATCTTTGTGTGATTTAATTAATTATTTTTAGAGTTTCTAAAATATTTTTTTGTACTCTAAAAAATGTCACTAAAAGGGTCACAGTTTTTTTAATTAAAATTTTCAATAACTTCCAGATCAAACATACAAGGTCATGGTCTCTCCTTGCATTTGCAAGCCACCTCGCCATGATTCACCCAAGTATGCAATGCAGCATATTGGTCCACAATATTGTGGAATTTCAGTCAAAATTTGCGAGAATTCCAAATTCAATTGCACAAAAGGATAGAAAAGAAAGAATTTAAAGAAGGAATTCAAATTTTTTTCATGAAATTTTGATAAGGGAGAGCATGACTGTTCTTAAAATAATCCACTTTTTTTAAAAAAAAACCATATTGAAAATTTTCTTATAGAACTCTACAAGATTCACATGTGGAGCAAGACGAAATGGGTAAAAATGGATTTCTGAATAGTAAAAAGAGGTTGAGAATAAAATATGTAACGAGAGATGTGCATTGATTGGAAAAATAGACTCGATGCTATTTGGGTATGAGAGGAATTTAGCATGTGAATAATAGAAATAGGTAAGAAAAGAGTTTAGCCTTGGATATGTGGCAAACGAAAATTTGATCATGAAACCACAGGTCCACAGAGAATAGTTTCCTGGGTCAGCAAGGACGACATATCGTACACTGCCTCTCCTTCGCTTCCACAATCCAGCAACCACTCTGCAGCGCTGGCTGGCTTGGCCCCTTCTCATAGTTTGATCACAAAACAAGCAACTCAACGAGCTCATGCACTTGCCGGCTCGGTCTCTCTCAGCCTCCAAGTATACATGGCCCCTTTCTTTATGGTCCATGACGTGCAGGTAGGTAGCTGCTACATTAGCACCCAATCATTCGCAGGATTAGACGACGCTAAAACGCTGTGCCGGCCGGGGCCATATGCGCTAATCATTAGTCAAATGCTGGGGCAGACGCATGCAGATGCAGCGAGATGCGTTGAAAAGGAGGCAAGCCTAGCTCGATCACAAGTTGATCAGTGGAGCCAGTGACCATTCGTGTTCATTCATTGATCCAATCCCAGCTGATGAGTGGTGAGTGATCGATGAGCCAGTGTGTGCGCAACTTGCAGCCAGCTGCGGACGTCGCCCCAAACTGAACCCTAATTTGTTGCTGCTTGCTGACTTCTGACAGGATGGATCGTCCTGAGAGCTCGAGAAGCTGGAGACATTGGCATGTGGTGGAGCCCATGGATTATGTAGTGGAGGAGGAACAAAGGAAAGGAATTAGTGGAGTGGAAGGAGAGACTTCCTTTGGAATAGCTAGGCGGCATGCATGCATGCAGCTGCCCGCAAGAACCACCCTCTCAATTAATTCAGTGGTCAGTACGGGTTTAAATTAGTACCAGCTTGCAGGGAGGAGAGGAGAAGGTTGTTAATTAGGTTAGCTTCCCTCCAAGAAATTCCAAACACAAAGTCAAGAAACAAAGCAAGCACCAAAGATCTCTCTCTCTCTCTCAAATGTTCTCTCACTTTAGGACTGTCCAATGGGAATGGATGGGGGTTGTTGGTGAATGAATTTAAGCCAACATGAGACACATGGAAGCAATGGCAAGGCCATTTCTAATAATAGCTCCCTCTTCTGCTCATCACTGTGCAAGGCGCGAGGAGGGTTGGGTTGTGTCAGTTGCCTTCAAGCATCTGGCTAGCTCTGCCTTTGAGCATTGAAAGCACTGATCGGCTGGCCATGGACGATCATCAGTTAGGAGTAATAAACAACACTCAACGTCCACCCACAGTGTGTTGCCTGCAAGGGCAAGCTGCATCTGTTTTCCAGTCCATGAGCTCTGCTACTAGCATAGCTTCAGAACTCTCAAATTATTGGGGTTGGCTCCTAGAATAAGAACAGTTCTATATAGGAAATGGAATCTGATTGCTGGTAGGTCCTGAATTTGGCTGCTCACTTGTCTGGCTACCGCAGCAAATTGACACGTGTATGCCTGAAGAAAAAAGAACAAAAAAAGCGCACCTCAAGTCTTCGATTGAATTCAACATCTGCCATCTTTTTCATTTCCTTAACAAGCTAGGTTCACCAAACGTACGACTTGTGGGGAACGAGGTCCACTGCTATTCAACGAGTGATAAGTTTGATTCACATCGAAAATACTAGGTCAAGAAACTTTTTTTTTTCAGTCTATTGAGAAGGGAAAAAAACTGCCTGATGAACGAAAAAGAAGATGCAATAATAAGGGAAGAAATGCAGAGAAAGGATTTACTTGCCATTAAAGGCCCATTTCTATCAAGATTCACAGGCTATTAAGTATGGGCCATTCATTCTTGCGGCCTAGTAGAGCCCACCCGTAGTGGCACTCTGCCAGGTGGACCCACCTGTCATCGCCAACCTCCGCCAATCGGGGGGGCTTCGCCTCCGCGAAGCGCTCGCCGCCGCTCGCGCGACCGCAGCGGCGCAACCGCCTCGCGCGCCTCCTTTCTAAGGCCGTAAGCCAATGGCGCGGCCGGGGAGGAGGCATCATCCTATGCTCCAGCTCTCCGCTCCCCTCTCGCTCTCCCTGCCCTTCGCTTGCTGCGATGGGGTGCGCGGCGTCGACCGACAGGGCTGAGCGGCGGAGGCTGGTCCGGGCGCTGGGGCACAGCGAGGCGTCCACCGTAGGTCTCCTGGCGGCGCCGCACCACAGCGGCCAGCCGGAGCCGGCGGCCGGCAGGAGGCGGGGGTGCAAGGTGGCGCCGGAGCCGGACGACGTGGAGCCGGCGGAGGCGCTGGCGATGCCCGGCTCACCCAGCTTCCGGTTCTACTGCCAGAAGGCGGCCGCCGTCGACGCGCTGGTGGCCGCCGCCGCCGCCGACGTGGACGGCAGCGACAGCGACGGATCCGTCAGAATCAAGGGTAATTCTTTGCTCTTCCCTCTCTTCCCACCTTGCTTGCTCCCTTCTTCCTCGTCAGAATTCAGTGGTTTTATTCTTCGTACGCATTGCACTCACGTTTGAATCATCTCTTATCTCCTTGCAGAGACGCCTCAAACAGTCAGGAAGAATGCGCTTGCACACAACACCAGCGATGTAGGTTCATGCTTCTCATTTCCCCTCAGCAGATTGAGCACTGCACCTATGGCTGTTTCTGAAACCTAACTCTCATGTTGATGCACGAATCTGCAGGTGCGCAATCCGAAAGATGTAAACCGGTGGCTAAAGTTCAGAGGCTTGGCGATTGTTGCGGCTGCGGTGTACGGCTTGTTCAATCGCCACAGCTGCGCAGCCGCCAAATCTCATCGCCCCTGTGCTGCTCCGGCACCTGCAGCTACTGCTGCAATATCGCATCTTTAACCAGGCAGTGCTGTACGGCATCTTTACAGTTTACTTCTCAGCTTGTAAAACGTGGCCGATTCGGTCACCTTTTACGATGCTCTGCATCATTCGCTCTGTATGTAATCTTGGTTGTTGTTTGTAAGCTAACTCTGCATTTGAGAAAGATTGGTTTTGTGGATGATGTAAGGAGTTTCAGCATGGAATGCTCCTTTTGTTTATTAGGGAAGCATACTGATTAGTGTGTTAAAGAAAGAGAGAAGCAAGCTAGTTTGTAAGCTGTACATCCAAGCTTCCTGCTCTTTTTTCTTCTGAATTCTAGAGGGTTGAAAAGAAACATTAAGATAATGTCTAAATTATTATTGGTGTGATGGTGTCCATTCCTATGCTTCCCCCTGATCTGAGTAAATGGTGAAATGGCAAAGCCTGAACCTACAAATACTGCCAGACGTTCTTCAATATGACTGTTTTACTGATGTTTTTTCCCCCTTCAACTACGCCTTTTAGAAGGAGATTCATTATCCACAACTCTTCTTTATTATACTATCTGACTACTATACAAGTATTACCTATCAACTGTAGACTAAAAATGAATTATCTACTGGGATATAAGAAAAAGAAGGAAAAATGATTTAGAAAGTGGGAAAAGGGACATGATTAGCCTGTTATTTGACTGCGCCTACTGCATATCTTCCTTTGGCTCTGAACTGTTCCCTGTTCTTTCTTCTCACCTCCATTGGATGGCCAAGCGAGTATGGCCGGAACGCACCGATGAGAACGGTGGAAGGTGCCATATTGAGGCTTGGCTTCGCCTTGTGCATTGCCTTCTTTGGACTGCTCAGGTAAGATTTCACGTGACCAAATATTAAGCTCGGCATTTTCTTTAGCTCCACCGCTGACGATGTCAAGAACTCTCCATTGGTTCCATCGGTTGAGGAATCTAGACTATAGCCAATTGATGCATCCAGATGAGGTGGAGGAAATCTCTCGAGTTTGGTTGTGCTTGTGCTCGTCACCAACCTTGGGATCTAAAGATGAATGAACGCAATTTACCTGTTAGATAAGGTTTATATGTCTAAATAGTTAGTTTGGGTATTCCTTTTAATCTCACTTCAGATAGCGGAGGACACAACAAGCATAACTATTGATGTAAATTACTTGTAGAGTTGGGGTCATTTGAGTATGATGTAGTCAAGATGAAATTCTTGCAGAGAAAAAGGGGGAAGGAAGCATACATTTGGGTTTACTTGCGACTTGTTATTGACATCTGGAGTAAATACTCTGCGACCAGGATTTTGTGACATGGGCTTTCTGGTTGTCGTCTGACGTTCTACCGACCCATTAGCTCTCATCTTCCTACAAGATATAAACAGAGGTTGAAGCTTCTGTCAGTAAAAGATAATAGCTGAAACAAGAAGTTTCAGTGAGTTAGCAGGACCTTTTGTGCTTCTCGTACTTCAACTTTACATCTATTTCTTTACATGGTGGATACCGGGGCAGGCTTGATGGTTCACAAGCATATGGTTCTGTCCTGAAGAACTGAATTCACAGCAAATGGTAAGTGCAGGTGAGCAAAAATAGCTTCTTGGCTTCTCTTATTCGATATTATATATCTTGTACGTGATGATGATGCTGGTTGAATTATTATGTATCCATTCTGCCGTGATAAATCATTAATTATTTTCCTGCATGCTATCTGCTGAGTATTTATCTTTACTTGTTGTATTTGTTGCATGTATGGCTGAGACCGACTTCTAAAGGTTCAGAATAGATGCCTTGTGGGTGATGGATAGTATTAACCTCGCTGCTCAGAGCATCAGTTGCGGTGCCTCTCATATCTGGGTCAATAGATAGGAGAGTCTCCAGAAGTGATAGGGTAGATGGTGCCACATCTTTAAATTTTTCAGCTATGCACCGTTCATATGGTTTGAACGTAGGATGCGGAAACTTCATTTTGTCCCAATAATCCTCTGATGGAGTACCACACAACTTGAAAATCTTGTGCAATTGCTCCACCTGAATAACCACAGATTAGTCTGTAAATTGTGTAAAGCCAATGCTACATGAAGGACTAGACAAGTACCTCTGTTCTTCCAGGGAATATAGGCTCGCCAAGAAGAAGTTCTGCCAATATGCAACCCACACTCCAAAGATCAACACCAACAGTGTAGTGAGTAGCACCTAACAAGAGTTCAGGTGGACGATACCAAAGAGTGATCACTTGGCTAGTCATGGGCCGCATGTTATCAGGATCAAAAGACGTTGCGAGCCCAAAGTCAGCTATTTTAAGAATTCCATCGTTGCTGACAAGTAGATTCGAACTCTTGATGTCGCGGTGCAGAACACCCTTGTTATGACAGTGTTCAATCCCGATAAGTAGCTGTTTCATGTAGCACTTCACCTGCAGACAAAGAACTACACCTGATAAAAAACATGCATAATTTAATCACGGTCATGCATGTTCCTTCACTGCTTTGCTGGAAAAAGTGGTCATGGTTGGACTTGAGCCCTCCCTTTTCAGAGAAAGACGTATCACACTTGAGAGTTCTAAACGCAAATGAGTTCATTGCCGCCAATTTTGACAGTTGAAATATCTGTAGTTCATTGAAGGGATTTCATCTAAATAATGTGTGAACAAAATCTGCCTGTCCCTGTCAATTGGACTGGAACCTGTGTTGAAAGTTCAAATCTAGCAAATACCATACCTCCCTAGTCTAATAGATTCCCATGTTCCACATCATTGCAGTATTTTTGGTCTGATACATTTGTTTGCTTCTTCACAAAAAAAGCTACATGCACAATTTCCTACCAATAATCAGTCAATGAATACGATGCTTCTTCTAGAACAGAAGAAAATGTTGGTCGCGTCAGGTATTTTAAATTTCACTTTTGACTGAAAATACCTGTAAATTGCCACACCATACTTAATTACTTTTAACTTCAGTGAGTTCAGCGTAAATCACAGCAAACACTAATGTTGTTTAACTGTTTTTTTTTATGCCATCTATATGATCTACTTGGAAAATGATTATGTGTTCCTCCAAAAAAACATAACACCGTATATTAGAGAAAATAAAAAACTAGGATGACCCGTGCTGACCATTAGTAATTGTAACTCCAATTGCTTCAAGATATGTGCGGTTTTGCCCTAATTCAGTTGATAAACCTAATTTCAGTTTTAAATACTAGTGCCAGTTTTAAGGGACGAATCGATGATATAGATGCTCTTCATGGATGCAGGGAACATAACAAACTAGCAAGCGCAAATGCGCGATGAGCGTACCTGGGGCAAGGAGAAGCGGGCTCCAGCGGCAGCTGCGGCGGCGATGAGGCCGGTGAGGTCGTGGTCCATGTACTCGAAGACGAGGTAGAGCGACGGCGCGGTGGCGAGGCGGGAGGTGACGAGGCCGTCGAGGCGGACGATGTTGGGGTGGTCGCCGAGGCGGCGGAGCAGCGCGATCTCCCGCGCCATGAACCGCGCGCTCTCGGCCTCGCCGACGCCATCCACTCGCACCTTCTTCAGCGCCACCACGCGCCCGCTCTCCACGTCGACCGCCTTGTACACGTTGCTGTACGTCCCCGACCCAATCTGCGCGCGCGCACAAGAAAAATCGAAACTTTATTGATAAAAATGCAAGCTTTGTAAATGATTTACTCGAATGAACTCGTCATGGTTTCTTGGATGGGATGGCTGTGCTTTCGTTTTCGCAGATCATTTGACCCCGTTTTCCAAAACTAAATAAAATGGAACTACTCTTCGAATGGGTTTCTTTAGAGTTTATATGGTGAGGATAGCAATTACGAGAATCAAATAGTATGAAATACGGACACCGCGAGTTGACTTCTCCATTTGTGGTTACGAATTACGGATTCTCGTGATAAAGACAGCGTAAAGTGTGAACAAAAGCTAAGCTCTTAATCTCTAGAGAGGCGAGGATTTGTTCAGCTCTGTTTAGTTTAGCACGGACCGCTCTTTGAATTTGGAGTTTATTGATGTGCTGGACTACGAAAAGACATCATTTTTTTTGTCCTTTCACCCTTGTTCGTTGCAACCCGGAAACGAAGCTGGATATTATTTTTTTGGCAACTACCACCAAGAACTCAAACTGCAAGTCTCAAATTATTTACCTCCTTTTTGCAAACTACGAGTCACACACTACGATCACGAAAGAACAAACCGAAAAACCGAGAAAGAAATGAAAATAAACCAAAAATCTCCAATCGTTTACAAGAAAAGGCCAATTTCTTTTGGGAAAGGATCAAAGGAGCAGGAGAAGAGCAGAGCCATCCTCACCTTCTCGAGCTTGTGGAAGGCGTCGGCGCAGCGGGGCGCCCAGCCCCGGAGCGCGTCGCCGGCGGCGGAGGAGAGCCAGAGCGGCCACCCGCACGCGTCCTTCTTCACCGCTGCGATGTGCTCCGGCTGCGGCGCGTTGAGCTGCACCTCGCCGTCTCCTCCTCCTCCGGCGGCGGCGGCGGCGGCGGGGAAGAAGAAGGAGGAGCCGGGCGCGACAGCGAGCTTACCGAGAAGGCATCCCATGGCAGCGCGTCATGTGGCGGCCGGTCGCCGGCGGGCGGCTGCGGCCGCGAGGAGATGCGGGGAGAGGAAGCGGGAAGCCGAGGCAGGGGAATGGGAGACCGGGGTGCAGCACTGCACAACACAGCGAGTCTTTGTTTTGTTACGACTTACGACCAACGACGGTTGGCCGTTTGGACTTGGACTTTCAGACTCCAAATTAGAACAAGGAGAATACTAGCTTTTGAAATTAGCAAAGAGAATACTACAGTGATGGTTTAAGCACGAGCAAGTTTTTATGCACTCCAATTAAAATGCAAATTGTTTATTAAAGGATGGGCAAATCAAATGTTCAAATTTTATCTATGGAATTTTTTTAAACTATTTAACTATTTA
This sequence comes from Raddia distichophylla, assembly GCA_005191435.1. NCBI lineage: Eukaryota > Viridiplantae > Streptophyta > Magnoliopsida > Poales > Poaceae > Raddia > Raddia distichophylla. The sequence goes on along the minus strand of SPJY01037268.1, from coordinate 3,328,783 downwards.
GATTGAGTATATATATAAAATGGTGATGTACAGATTTTGATGATTTTATAAATAAATTATAGTATTAGTTAGTGATCAAATATTTATTTGAAGATTGTAGCCACATACCGACTTTTCAGGACTACTAGCTTTTTACTCTCTCTCTCCCCTAATTTGGAATTACGTTTTTAAAATTTTTGGAAAAAATTACGAATTCTACTTTATTACTCTAGTATGCGTTCAAGCTGAGCTTTGACTAAAATATATTATTTTTAGTATGTACATATATATGTGATGCTCACATTAAGCATCATGTACGTAATCGTGCTTGGCAAACACGATAGCCTTGTACACTACGCAGATATTTCTCTCTGCATTTTCCTTTCGTTTTCAACAAAGAAACTAAGTAATTCTAGCAGGCCTAATTTATCCATGAAAAGAAAAGGAAGCTAGAAAGGTTGCCCTAAACTCCTAACTAAAACCCTCTGTTAGCTAGGGGCTCTTTTGCTATGAAATCAACTAGGAGTATCATGCAACAAATGGTTCGGTGTTAAATCTCTTGGTGGCTCGTTGCTAACTAGGGTTTTGAAATCTTAACTTTAATTTGATAAGGAAGGGGACCCATCTGCTTGAAAAGAAAAGGTTCTCCCGGAGTTAAGAGGTTCACACGAGACATGAATCTGAAAACAACAGCTAGTAAATCAGATTGTCCTTTCCACCGGAGTGTGTTTTCTTTCTTGATAGATCAGCCTAACTAGGTAAAAAAAAAGGAATAAAACAGACACGCTTACAGACACTCTCAAATTTTGCTGAAACGCTACGCTACGCTATGTTAAGCTGAAATGTACAAGGCCATAAACATCCATTAGTATTAACTTGTTGATATTTATTTCCTATCTAAAAGGGACAAACATCATATGATCTCTCTTACAATTGATTTCCATATGTTGTTGAAGGAACTATTATTACTCATTTTAGGATTAAACTCCACTAGTTTTTTTTCTTAGGAAAATATATAATGGTTTGGACAACTTTTATCTATCAATACTGCTATATATCCATGACGCATATATGGATAAATAACATTATATATAGCTTGTTCACACAAAGGTTCATTGTTTTACATGTTCTTATAGGCATCCTCCACAACATTCATTATTTCTTGAACAAAGTTGACGCAATACTGCACATTTACATGTAACCCAATTTTCTATGTTTCTTCCATCTGTCCTCCATGTCAAATCATCTAAAATCTTGTGTAACAAAGCTTATAAATTATGAGCTTGATGTGGTTGCCATGAGTTCCTTTTAGCCTTGTTCTTTTCAACGTATCATTGCATTGGCGTAAAACTATATCAAATTTAAGAGCCCTCAAAAAAGTTCTAAAGATTTAAAAGTAATTTTAGGATCTTTGGAAGGACTATTAAAAAGCAACAAAAAATCGTTAAAATTATCACAACATATAGGTTATATAAAAATAACAAAATTTCCTACGGTAATATGCAACGGTACGTAGCGCTGAAAAGAACATGTCCTTAAAGCATAACAAGATTGCTGCTCGGTGCTTTTATATTCGCCTGGTTAAAATGATCACCTTGTGTTTCGGTGTTTTATATGTTGGCGTAAACTACCTGTAATTGGTCGTATACGTCTTATTATAACAGTGATCTCGAAAGTTTCTTTTATATATAAAAAGACTGTTGAATTTCAATGGGGCTCCTCCTCCTGTCTCTTGCTGCAAGCCTGCGAGGCTGCGACCGTCCCTGTTATTTTCCTGGACGCTGACGGGTCGGAGTCATCGGGTACTGTACGTACGTCCACAAGGCGCCCCGGCCCCCAAGGTGGCAGAGCAGGAGCCAAAGATGTTTAAGCACAAGTGAAGGCAGCACTGTCAGTGTGACAGCAACGCATCAGACAAGCTAGTGCCAGCAGTTAGTAAACCTTCAGGTCAGGATTGATCTGTCACCAGCAAGTGAAATATCTGGATTAGTGCTCTCCTCACTCCCGCACCTGCTGCCAGTGCCAGTGTGCCACCCGTCTGGCAAAAGCATCATTTCTCAAATCGCAAGCGATCTGATCACCTGAATTTTCTTTTCTTGAGGGTGATCACCTGGTTAATTGGCAGTGTTAAACAGGGACAAGTAACTCCAGGAAGGGGAAATGTTTTCACACTTTTTTAAAAAAAAATATTGATCTTGTAACAATTTGTTTTCTATGTATCGAATTCATTTCTCCAGTGTCTTAAAGTCATTTTTAAAAGCTATAAAAAACAAAATAGATGAAGTAAACAGCCCTTCAAAAGACATAAATTTCTAACCAAAGAACGGTTTCAAGGAAAAAAAGAAACCTCTGAACCATCAACCATGCACATAACAAAAACATCACAAATAACTGCGCTGACACTTGCAGCAGGGCTTAAGCCCTTGTCTGTCTCAAAAAAAAAAACCTCGTCAGTAATCAGGATATCACCGAAACAAAACAGCATCCAGAGACCATAATATTGTAGATCTCCTCTTCCTCGGCAGTGATGAAAGCTGTGAAAGTGTAAAAAAAATCTTTCGGCCGCCTCGTTTTTCATCCACACCGACGTGTCACCGCAGACTGCACCGCTGATCACCAGCGACCACGGGGGCGTTGACCGCGCGTGAGAGCAGCGTTTGACCAGCTACTACCAGCTGGAAGCTTCGATCAGGGAGGAAGAACGAGTTCGAGCTTAGCTCTTGCCAGGTCCACGTCGCTAATTGCATGCAGTTAGGGCTTAACCTCCGACATTACTCCCTTAAGTACATCGAGCCGCGTCCATCATTTCACGGCATGTACGGTCGCTGTCAGCTTGGAAGAAAAGAGTTTGAAAGCGAGACGTAGTACGGGCAGTTTAATCAGATGAACGGCACCAACCCTAGCTACCTGCTTGGGTTCCGAACTAACCGAGGAATTAAGCAGAAGAAAAAATGGAGCAACTAACGAACCAAAGTGATTGTAACACGCTCAATTTGTGGCTACAATACAGCACGTAGGGTCTCACGGTGCACACAAATAACAGTGACATATAGGGTAGGCCAACTACTGCTACTACGTGCCCCTCTGGAAAAAGAAGACAAGTAGACGCAGAGGTTTTGACTAGAGATGCGCCGTTCATACAGGAGAGTGGCCTAACCAGTCACCAGTCACCACCATGGGAATGGGTGGCTACAATGCCAAGCATGGCATGCATATATACTGGCATTGCGTTGCATGAATGGCCGTGGTCATACGCCAGCAGGTGTGGCCTGTCGGAACAAATGAACTGCTTACCTTTTTCCTATTAGTTTATAATTTTAGATAACTGGTCGGTGCATACTGTTTAATAAGATATCAGAATCGAAGGTCTCGAGTTCGTATCCTGACCAACATAATTAAATAAGTCATCCACTAGTTTTTTGGGTTGAGTTGGTCAAGACCTTAATTAACAGTGTTTTAATTAGCTCATCTAAAATTACCTCACATTTTGCAAGACGATCAAGCACCGGTATAAATAGAGACAGGGGAAGGAAAAAAAAAGAACACTGGAAAATCCTAGCAAGACACCGACTCATGGTTGAATTCCAGAAGGCAGCCAGGTCCAAATGCATGCGAGGAAATCGTGGACGGGCGGGGCGTGATATGGATGGGAGCTGACGCCTGAATGCCTGATAGCGATGGTGATGCTACCTTGTTTTGGGGGTCAAGCAACGGGGAGCGCGCGGTCTTAAAAACACGACGAGGATGTGTTGAGCTGGAGCGGCCGGAGTTGGTCTACCACGCCGTGCTCCTCTCTTCCCCTCGATCGCAGTGGACCGTCGCCATGTATGGTGGCGGCGGCGCCTTCTTCTTTTTTCCCTCTCCCCTAGCCGTGTGTAGACTTATGTTCTCTTTGATTCGCGGTTTAGATCGGCTCGATTTGGTTGAGACAAAAGTTTAAGGTTTTAAAAATTTAAAAATATTTTGGTTCAATGTTCTACTTTTTTTCAAAAAAAATTGCATCACATGGTCTGTAAAAAAAAATTGATTCAATTAAATAAATCCAAATCAATCGAGAATCAAATATGGTCGTAGTTGCCATTTGGCATTTCGCACTGACCAAGGGATAATGATGTTGTGGTGGTGCGTTAATCATGCACAAATTACTTATGTGCTCTCCCTTTGCGTCGTGTTTTGTTTTCTTGAATTAAAAGGGAGCAAATGGCTGTCACAGAGAGTAGCCGGCTGCCTGGTTCTTTTCAGCTTAATTATAATTTATTATTATTCTAAAACTAAAGGATGCAACATTTTATAGTTATTTTTGCGGGGTTTTAAATAGTTCTTTTTATTTTTTAAAAAAATTTAAAATTTTTTTAGACTTCTCAAAACCTCTCTCGGTAAGTCATAACTTTTTTGGATTATAACTTTTAGCAACTTTAAACAACTTTAAACTGAAACAAACAATTACCAAATGACGTATGTGGCGAGTTGCATGCATAGACTAGAGTAGTGTTCTTGATGTCAGCTAGCGTCGTCTCCACGTTCCTAGCTACATGACGAGCAACTATGAATGGGTCTTCGGAGGTTAGCTTCTCCAATGTTGACCACAGGAGACGCTAGCTAATTGTTTTGTTTATATACGTGGCACGTACGCTAAACGAGACCGGATCTTACCTACCGAATGCGAATGGCATGATGTTTGCTCGCACTTCTTTTATCCACCCCTCACGCGTTTGGAGGGGGGAAAGTTTCTTTGAGATAACACCCATGATTGCTGATTGCCCACAGACGGCTAAGAGCCGATACTGATGGCTCAATCATTGTCATGTAATCTTAATTAGTGTGGCGATAGTACACTGCTTTTTTTTTGCCCCGCGATATTAGAGATCATCACCATTCCTTTCGTTCATATGAATCTCATGCCAGCAATGTGCCCTGCCCGTCTGATACCGATGCTCGAGCATACAACGCAATTGAAGTATCAAACCATGAAAACGTTGCAATCTCATCTCAGCGATTTCCTATCCGCAAAGCAACGGGATTCACCGACGACACAACAAGGCATCATGGTTAGGCCATCACGAATAACAACCTGATTAGCATTTACCTTGTGCAGGAAATAATTGCTTTTTTGCCACTCTCCAAGATGACCACTTGCTTTTTTGCCACTCCGTGTGTATTACATATGGGTCCATCTGTGTGTATGACAGTGGGTCAGAGTGGCAAAATAGTAAGGGCCAATGTTGAGGGTGGCAAAAAAGCAATTCGCCCGTCAGATTCTTCAGATCATTGCTGTATTTTTTTTTTTTGGTCAAAATGATGCTTTGCAACGAAATCTTTGAAATATCTGAGATACCATGGGCACTATGCGCTGTCGATATAGGCTTGCAGATGGAAGTTAAAGGAACCATTAACGAACAACAGAAAATGAAAGAACTCTGCCAGGTTACGATAGGTAGTCTTCAGTTCAGTCCCATGGTCCAATCCCCTATATATAGTGCCATAAAGGCCACACTGAAATGGCAGAACAGGAGCATTAGCGTGCATTGTTGTTCTTGTAATAAATGGGGATGATGCAATTTACAGTTCATCTCAACCATAAAGGCTTCAGCCAGAGCAGAGCTGTTCAAGAGCCATGTTCTCGTCGCCATTGACACTCTTCAGAACGCTTCTCACCAAATCCTCAGCAAATCCCATCTCAACCAGCTTCTGCACCTGTGCTCACACAAATGAAGGATTCCATCAATATCTGCATAGTTTTCCTACAACCAATTGAATGGTAAACAGTTGATGGCGTGCACCTTTTCTTCCATGCCAGTGGAGGTACTCTTAGCAAATGCCTCTGTCCAGTAGCGAGCCGTAGCAACAAATGTTGAATAGTCACGCAGATACTGCGAAAACAGATGAAATAAGAGATAAAAAATCTGAAACACTGATTAACCTGCAAGTTAAGCCCCTATCCTCAAACCCATAGGCATTTGTGGGGCTGGTCTATTCATGAATGACAATTGCAGTAAATCGTCGGGCTTGTGCAAACTGCATCACCAGAAGCACCATACAGAAGCTCAGCCTACCATGGAGCCAAATAAGGTTCAGTGCAGACTAGACTCGGGACCTGCCTAACCTGGCTAACCAAGTAGACATCCAATATCATGGTACACCCCAAAATAAAGCGCCCAGGCTCCCAGTGACATTGGATTTCTATATGCCTGACAATTGCCGACTTTTACTCACTAGAGTAATATGAAATCGTATTGAATTGTCTGATTTACTAGATATCCTCTGTTTCAGACTAATAACAATCTAACACCATAGTGCACCTTATTTGAAGAAGCTAATTAGGAACATCTTGTACTTGGCTTTTGTATAACATTTTGCGCACAAGCAGAGTGGGTTTAGTACTAAACAATGAAAGGCTTGCTGAGCTGATCAGAACTATCTTACACCCTAGCTTGTCATCTAGCATCAAATATGCATAGGGACAACATATATGGTGTTAAATGCGCATAGGTTGAAAAATACTAACCGTAATGGTGAAATTAGTTGTGCATCAGTTGCACTGTACCAACCCTAAACATTGAACTGGAACAGGTATCTTAGATGCACAGCACCACAAACATAACATGAGAACTAACGCATTATCAGCTATTCAGCTACGTCACAAGTACTACCAGAGCTCACATGCTGGAGCCTGGATGATACAACACGACTTAGATCATTAATGTTTACAGTACTGCAACACTGTGTTATTCGACCAGGGTCACTATGTAGCAGTTCTGCATAACCACATAAACTGAGCTTCGCGGAAAATAAATGACTGACTCAGTCATATGTCTGATCCAAAAATAGAAAATCTCTATTTAATTCCCAATGCACAGTATTTCCCAGGGAAAATCAAGTGGAAACACATAACTCAATAGAAAAGGCCTAATTCAGACCTGTTGTGCCACAACAGCATCCTGTGGATCATCAGGTGCAGGAGTTGAAAGCAGAGCTTGAAGAGATAGCAGCGCCGTCTTCAAAGTAAGGGCTGGGCTCCACTGATCTTTCAGTATGTCCAAGCAAATTGCGCCGTTTTGGCTGCTAATGTTAGGATGCCTTCAACACAGATCACATGATAAATCAGATTGGTAGATAGTGCGGAACTCAGGAAGCAGCAGTTAAATGGCCACAATAGATATATCACATTATATTTTTGGAGATGACATGGATCAGTGCCCCAAGAAAAGTATCGCAATACCTTAAGAGAGTATATCAATACTGATACAACAGTAGTTCTACCTGTTTGACTTACAATGTACTATTACCAATGTCCCTACACCCTATTTAATCAAAGAACAAAAATATAATATACTGGTAAACACATCAATTCTCAACAATTTAGCTCACAGTAATAGGTTTAAACAAACGAGAAATAGTCCACGTTTAAAAAGCATATGAACACAGAAGAATGCAAAATACAAACAACAATATTACACATTTAAAATGCATATGCGCGTAGAAGAATGCAAACAAAAAACCAGTAAACCACAGGGAGAAGGTAAGCTTGCGTACCATACTTTGGTGATGAACTGCATTTTAGGAGGCTCAAAGGGATAGCCGCCTGCAAACAAAAGACCATAGCTGATCAGTTACACGATAATAGCATTTTCCAATCAACGACCATAGCTGATCAATTACACAACAATAGCATTTTCCAATCAAAGACCATAATCGATCTGTTACAGAATAACAGTATTGTCCACGCCTTTGACACTCTTGCTTTGTCTTCTAGCTATTAGCGTACAGTGGCGACGACACAAAGATATCACCTGGGGATCGACAAATAACAGAGCCACTAAATTCAACTACTTGAAGATGGGCCATTGGGCATATATGATTCTTCTCAATCCCAGCAGTCGGGTGCTCGGAAAGCATTTCGAGTGCTATTATAAGGGATCGAGTTATACTCTTCATACCACAGAATTTTCCCATCACAAAAGATAAAAATGCAATAATAAACCTTGATTCCATCAATTGCATGTTTCAATCTGCAGAATTTTGACACGAATGAAGTACAAATCTGTCTGCTCAAAAGCACACCGCTCGGCGACGCGGCAAAGCAAACGCGAATCACCACATTAACTACTGGCTACGGCGCTCACAAACCTCCGCCTAATCGAATCCTAATCCAGAAAAGAGGGGCACACCAGCCGAACCCGAACACGAACCCTACCCTACACTACCCTAATGAGTAGTCAGTAATCAACCACCGACACAAGGGCCGCACCACGCATCGATCAATCCGCCCACCCCCGCAGCCCGCGGCCTCGTCGACACCGAAAGCCCTAGCGCCGATCGTCCAGAACCACAGGCGGCGGCGCGGCTGCGGGCGGCGAGGGGGAGCAATCCCCCACACGCGCGCGGGGGAGAGAGAAAGCGAGCGACGGGGCGTGTACCTGGGAGGCGGATGTCGATGAGGTAGGTGCCGCCCTCGTAGGGGGTGCCGACGGGGCCGGCGATGGTGCCGGTGAGGTGGGAGATGTTGGCGCCGCCATCGTGGAGGGCGATGGAGACGCCGGAGACCTCCCTGTCGCGGTTGCACTCGGTGAGCTCCTTCTGCACGCGCGAGACGTCCACCATCGCTGCCTCGCCTCGCCTCAGCCTGCAACCGCAACCCTCTGAATGCGAGCGCGAGCTGGAGAGGGAGAGGGAGAGGGGAAGGGGAAGGGGAAGGGGAAGGAAGCCGTAGAGTAGCAGCGCCCTAAAGTTAATTAAGTAGTTAACGCTGGAGTATTCGTTAGTCTACTAATCACCATCTTAATCTAATTAATCTGCATTAGCGTTGTAGTTGTAGCCGTCTGGTTGCTTGCCTTGCGGCGTGGGAAACAGATAGGACACCGCGGGATACCAACGTTCCTTGCGTTGCATCGAATTAGGGCCTCTTTGATACCTTGTTTTAGTTTAGTTTTTGTTGGGATTGCAACATTTGTTATTTTTATATACACCATTCACTTTATTTTTTGAAAATAATTTTTTTATAACTTTGTATGGTTTTTCTCAAAGATCTCAATTTTTTTTTTCATAATTTATTAAGCCTTTTCATACTACTTTCAATGGTGGTCAAATTTTTTCAACAAAAACTAAACTAAAACTGAACAAGCTATCAAAGAGGGCCTTAAACATGTGTGGCTACGGTTTCACAAGTACCAACTTTGAGAAATATACAAAACACTCATAAAGCACTCATAAAATACCACACATTTAAAATGCCGGCAAAACATCACATGAAATATATGAAGTTATGAAACACTTATACCGTTAAAACGGTATAATGTTTATTATCATTTCTGAAAACTTATTAATAGACTGAGTAGCTAATTGTAAAATGGAGTTAGGGGATATAATGCCACATATATGGAAGCTCTAAGATAAACTTCAAGATAGCCATCTTAAAAATATTTAGTCTAAGCATGGCTTAGCCTGTTAAAAAAACATGCGGTTTGTTCCCCTCTACGGCCCCTCGGCGCGAGTTGATGGGCTGGGAGCCTGTCCAGCACATGCGGGCCTTATCGGGCCTCTTTCCACCAGTGATGGGTCGACTTATGTCGGCCCGCATCATGATGCCATCTGAATCGCAGCTGCGTCCGCGTGTACAGCAATATACGCATGGTGGTGGCCCAACGCTCGAGGCCCAGCTCAGTGAGTCGCCACACCTTCCTTCCTTGCTATGCTACCTACTGCTCATGCATGCATATTTTCCTCGTGCTCGTTTCGCCATTCAATTAATACCACAGCTCCGGCGTGGCGCTGGGATCATCGATCGATGCGTACTACTAATTAATTCGGCTAGTTTATGAAAAGATGATGCAAAGTCTCCTGCAGGAGCGAGCACTGTCTAATTCCTCTAGTTAATTGCTCCTGTAATTTACTAGTTCTTTGTTTACAAAATGAGTACAAAACGTGGCGCCAACATCTCGCAATCAAGCATCTCTCATTCTCTCCCTGTCTCTGCTGGTGTCCCTCTCTCTCTCTCTCTCTCTCTCTCTCTCTCTCTCTCTCTCTCTCTCTCTCTCTCTCGCGTGTTATACTGTGATCGATTCATCGACCTGATTCAGCTGCTCGGCCAGGGTCCATAGCAGTTGTGCTCGGAGTCCCGCAGATGATGGATGGCTCCGGCGACGCGACGAGGTACATATAGTTTCAGATTCTCATGGCTAGGTTGATGAACCCAAGCTGGTTAATTTCTTGCTCCATTTATGTGTATTTATCGCACATCTTCTGATAAATATCTTGGTTGCATGCGATCGATGAGCAAATTAAGGTCGTCGCCGACGACGACGAAGCCTATGACCATGTTTTACAACGGAAGCGTTTCCATATTCCATCTCACCCAGGATAAGGTCGGTGTTCATTCCAATCTTCTCTATATATGTAAATAATCATATCATATGTCATGACCGCATAAACACTCTCTAGGCTGAGGATATCATGAACATGGCGGCCGGTCAAGAGGCAGGCGGCGAGGAGGGTGCCAACGGCGGCGTTCCTGCAGCAACAAACGACAACGTCGGTGAGGAGTTGCTTGCCAAGCTAAGACAAGGTAGCTTAATTACCGTTAATTGACCTATCTTGATTCGGACTTCATCTCGATCCTGTTAATATATGCATATATTATACATGCATGGCTGGCCATGCAAAGATGGCTTGGGAATAATGCTCTTTCGCATTCTGTTACGCAGAGCTGCCCATTGCAAGCAAAAGATCTTTGGCGCGATTCTTCCAGAAGCGAAAGGAGAGGTGGTAGCTTATCTCTCTCTCACACACAGCACAGATTGTGAGCTACCCAGCTGCTTAGTTCATGATGTATGCGAGTTTTCATTTGCATGCAGTTACTTTAATTAATTACCTTATGCCGTAGTATTCATTTGCTCTAAGCAAGCCTGATTAGGAGAGGAGCGCGCGCCTTTAATTACCAGATTCCTAGGATTCCCTATACGTGCTCCCTCCATCCCAAAAAGAATGTCCTTCTAGCTTTGCCCTAAGTCAAACATTTTTGTCTTTAACTATCAATTACAAGAAATCCGTATAGTTTAATAATATATGAATTGTATATTATGAAAGTATTTCTCATGGTGAATTTAAAAACATAAATTTTAAGTTGTTAAACTATACGAATTTGTAATAATTGATGATGAAATATAGAAATATTTTGATTTAAGATAAAGCAAGAACGACATTATTTTTAAGACGTAAGGAGTACATAAAGAAGCTAGGGAGCAGCATCGGCTAGCGTCATTGCTTTGCTGCCCGGGCTCTCTTGTCTTCATTGATCTGGTCCATCTAAAAACCCATGCACTATTTAATTAAGCATGCACGGATTCCTATCTGTAACTAATCTATGTAGGGGGCTGAAACACGTGTGCTAACTCGGAGCTAGACTGAATTAAATATATAATACCAAATCAAACCAAGGAAATCGTTTCACGGTTCAACAACTTCGACAGAAAATCGCCTTTGCTAATAATTAGGCAACTGAGACTTATTTATCTCTCAGTCAATTTTCTCACATATCTAGATGTTTTCGTTGAATCTTTTTATGTGTCCTATAGAGGTGTTTGATATACAGCTTAGAAATCGATTGAGAGATAAATAATTCTCAGTCGCCCGATGACAAGCCGGTATAATTATGTGATAACCTTCTAAATAAATGGTTAGGTCTAAAATGGAGTATATTTAGATTATGTTCTTTTGGGCTGGTCTGACCTGCTGAAATGACTGAATTTCGAGAGCTTCTCGAGATAATTTTGAGGTTCGGATCCATTTTGTTTAACTTGTTTTTTTAAACATTAGGACCCACCTTCGACACGGCGAAAAAACATACTAAAAAACTCAAAGCATATGCCTTTTCAAAACGTAGATAAGTCGTTAAACTATTTAACCGTTGAACTGTTGAGTTGAAAAAACAGTGCCTTAATTTACTGCCACCGTAAAATTTGGTCTGATTCCAAGGTCGCCGCGTACAAACGAGCATCATATAAATTAACTACTTTTTTAATTAAGCACAAACGATAGGCTATTTAAGCACAAACGATAGGCTATTAATATGAGAAACCAATCAAAATAATTAACCAGTAGTACAAAACAAAAGTTGCTATGGAACTACGGTGCGCAACATATACCCTGACAGTAAACGTTTTTCACGTCGCAGGTTGTCCAGGCCGTAGCGAGATTGAGATTGGTGATGAACCAGTGCAATGGATCGCTCTCATCGCATGCAGCCATGCACGCAGATGGTCATGAATAATCTCCCAGCTCTGTCAAAACAGGCTAAATTAGCACGCTAATTACGCCTTGCATGATGTGATTGTATATGTTGATTGTCTGTCTCGGTCTTGTATATGAAGCCATGTGGAGATGCACGTCATCATCTGTAGATTACGTTGTTTTGTTAGTGATTCCGTGAACATATTTGATCTACAGGGAGTTTCCTCGTGCTGAGAGAGTGTGTTGTGGCAAATGAAATTGTAAATTACTGGATGTCCTGATGGGCCCTGAAATGCTGACTACGGGGAAGGCGGGAAGGCTAATGGGCCTTCAACTCTTTCGGAGAAACGGCCCAATTGATCTCCCACGTTCTTTTCCTTCGGATACCCTTGTCTAAAGGAGACATTTAAAAGTCTTGACTTCAATATCCTATATTCCCTCAGTGCTTGCTTCCACAGATAGCAAGTGGTTCACATTGATCTGGTTTAAAAACGGTAAAAAGCCTTTCACACATAGCACGAAGAAATAAGGTGTGATAGGGTCTCTTCCCTGATCCCCTAAGAAGCCCTCCACACATAGCACAAAGAGACTATGGAGGCACATCTCAAGATCATACACATAGCACAAAGAGACTATGGAGACACATCTCAAGATCATAGAGCATCATTTCTCCCCAAAGCACATATGTTTCAACAGCTCTCTAAGTAGCCCCACTCAACTCTTCATATGCCCTCATCATGTCTAGCTTGATCTTGGAGAAAAGTTTTAGCTCAGGTCACCAAGAAGGCAGAGAGTGTACAAACACAAGGTTACCGTTTTCTGTGCGTGAAAGGAACAAGGCTACTGATGAAATATGTAGCTTTGCTACAACCAAATCAGTCAGATGTATCTTCTCTAACCCCACTGTTCAGTAGAATTTTTATTTTCTGCCAGTATTAATTGTGCGTATGAGTGACAAGGCAACAGGATCAGTCCATCAGATGTCGAAAATGTACAGGATATGTACATTTACCAAAGCACACAGCATAGAGTACACCGCCCATACACAAAGGATCGGGTTTCGCCATGAGGGGTGCCCGGGATCAAATGTGATCTGCAAGAACTGATGCTGAAACCCTCAAGGAGGACGACACTTTGGAGATGTCTGATTCGGTATGGCCAGCTGATACGAGTAGGCGGATTCCAACAGGGAGCTTGCACCTGTCCAAAGCTGACCTCTTTGACGTGACAATGAAAACTGAATCTTCCTTCAAGACCTGATGGGAAAAGGGCGTGTAAATATAGATATACGCATGTGCGAATTCATGTATGCTGCAGCTGGGAACTTTGGTCAGTTCATTCAAAATTACCCTCTTGGCGATGGTTTAAGAAGATCTAGATCGGTGGTTGGAGAGCCTGTTGATTTCTTCAGCTTAAGGACGATAGGTGACAGAAGAAATTTCAAGACCTGGAGTATCTGATAGTTCTGTATATAAGAAATGCATGCAACGCATAGAGATGGTGACCATGTACGGATAACAGGCAATCATATAATGAATGAACGAGGTCAATTACAGCATGCCATATTTTACTCATAATACAAAGAAAAGGGAAATGTGTTGGCAGCTTGATCAACAACTCTTGCACTTCCTGTACAGAAGCCACCATCAGTAGCTGGTGCATTTCCCATTCCGGCGGTGATAATATCAATTTTGTCAATCTACACATGTAAGAAGATTTCATAAATAGAACGAATATCCCACAAATTATCCAGCTAAAGCTAGTCAGTATGACAGATGTCATAAAATGATTTGAACCCATCCAGGAAGCAGTGGGCTATACCAGCACTATTTTATTTTACAACACTTAGTGTTGCGGCAAAATATTTTTTCTTCAATAATGCTGGGAATAAACACCCAAAATGTTCAGCAAGGCCACGTCCAGACTTGCCAAGGCACACCAAAAGAATGACTCTCCTCCAGAATAGCACCATTGTTGAAGTACCTTTCAAGTAGACTCATGACACCAAGTTCATAAATTTTAAATTTGATGCCCAGTCTTTCATGATAGATAAAGATAATGACGACAATGACCTTGGAGCAACCATCTCAGCTCTTGTTACTAAGTGATGTCAACCAGACTCTTGTTACTAAGTTGATTGATGACGTTTGGCCATCGTGCCCCCCAAGTGCTCTAACGTTAATTCCATTGTGCCCCAAGTAATACAATGACAGTATTTTGAATATTGTGAAAATGCTCAAGGCGATTCACACAGAATGTTTGGTTTTACTTTTAAATGAGTCGGTCGAAGACTTTCTTGTTATCATAAACATTACAGATAATTATAATGCAAATACAGTCGTTTAGTTAATTTTTGCATATATTCAAAGGCCGAGTAAACTTTAAACCCAATGGCATATAAAAAACAAAATTAATTAGTAAAACTAGATAAATGACAACACCAATACACGCATACAAAATCATCCATTATAAATTTAACAAACTAACACAAACACATAAATAAATTTAACACGGTACAGGAGAAACATTCACTATAAATTTAACAAACTAACACACACATATAACTCAAACACACGTATACGCCTTACACATAAACCTATAAATTTAATAAACTAACTAATCATACAACTAATACCTACTAATAGTAATATGAATTGACATGTCCCTAATGACAGATAGAGGGACATAATCACAGTGAAAATACTTGATAGACCTATACATAGGGCGTTTCTTTCCAAGGCTGATGGATAAGCATAGCAGACTTATTGGTAGGCCTAGAAGAAGCAGTTACATGGATCAAAGTCCAAACACTTTGTTCCCATTTGAAATGGCCACACATGTCAAAATAATAGCTCGATTTAAAACGCTAAGGACAAACATTTCCGTTGCATCCTCCATTGTAAACACGTGTGAACCATCAGATAGTGGCATCTCGAGTACATGCTCACATCCATATTGTAGCTCGGTAATGTTTCATTCATGATCGTCCACAAAATGTGAGCACAAACGAGATAAGGTGTCTATTGTATTATAATTTGAAACTGGACATAAATAAGTAGTATAAATACACTCCAAAGAATATGTATCGAAGCCTCAACTCTTAATACTTAATTGCATCCACTATTTCAACACAAATCTGTTTTAATAACTATATCAAATATTTGTGATTTAGAAAATTTATGATTACATTTTGCTTCGTGATCTGTTACACATATAAGACAGTAGAGTTTAAGACACTCTTCGAGTTCCACCTTTAGGTCATCGCACTAAGAAATAATAAGAAAATGATATGAATGGAAAGAGATGAAATTTTAAAATAAATCGAGAGAGGAAGAATTGCGTAATAAAGAGGATGAATTAACCTAAAAAACCCCATTAGCAAGGAATATCCCACAATAGCAACAGCCAAATGCATCAAGTGGAAGAATAGCTTCCGTCATAGTGTAACCGATGTTTTTCGCCTGCTCCTTCTCCTTCTAAAGCTTGCTCTTGCTCTTTTCTATATATACATAAAAGTAATAGAACTGATAGAGATTGGGTATCCTTAGCAACATCTAGGCCGCTCATCATTATTTAGAGTATCCTTAGATATTTAACATCTAGATCATTGTTAACGGCATTGCGTTGGGCCGTTCATAAACTTCTTTCGGATACCCAATCTCTATCAGTTATTCTATCGGCCCAAACAATTAATAGTAACCAATACATTGTTAGGATTGAACCTACTGTTGAAATCTTCTTCGAAAGAGGAACAAATCGTGTATGTGATGTGTAGAGCAAATTGTTTCATGTAGCTGCCATCTGTTTGATATAACTAAAATACTTTGTGCCTATAAATTAAAATTTATCGAATATGTGTACAAGTAGACCTACTCTGTGTTTGGCCAAGAGAAGGGCCGGCCTTGCTGTTGCAGGTGGCCACCTTGCTTTCAGTTCTTGCGCACGCTTTTACCACCATGTGTTTCTTGCGCGTGTACAGCGTGCTTGTCACGTTTTTACCACCATGTGTGATCATCTTCTTGGGAAAAAAGAGAGCATTTTTTAAGGAGATGTAGGATCGAGTCAATTGGTAATAATAAATAGGTAATAATAATGATAACAAGATAAACAAAGGGGTGTGTAAAGTGTATGTTCTATTTAGATTCGCAAATTTGCTCTATGTGAAATTTTGATATTCATATGTGTATTGGTATAGCTAGATTAAGTGTATGTTCTATATAGATTCGCAAATTTGCTCCATGTGAAATTTTGAGATTCATATGTGTATTGTATAACTAGATTGTTGTTCTCACTCCATTACTTGATTGTATTATTTCCATGCACATATAGAAAAGAGTAAGAGCAAACTTCAGAAGGAGGAGCAGGCGAAAACACAGGTTGCACTAAGACGAAAGCTATTCTTCCACCTGGTGCATTTGACTGTTGCTCTTGTGGGATATCCCATACTAATGAGGCTTTTCAGCTTAATTCCTCCTCTTTATTTCGCAATTCTTCTTCTGTCGATTTATTTTGAAATTTTATCTCTTTATATTCACATCCTTTTCTTATTATTTCTTAGTGCGATGACTCATAGGTGGAGCTCGAAGAGTGTCTTAAACTCTACTGTCTCATATGTGTAACAGATCACGGAGCAAAAAATAATCATGAATTTTGTAAATCACAAATAGTTGATATAGTTATTAAAAAACCAAATTTATGTGTCGAAATGGTGGATACAATCAAGTATTAAGTGTTGAGACTTTCGATGCACATTCTTTTGATTGTATTTACACTCCTTGTTTATACCAGCTCCAAATTGTAATACAATAGACACCTTATCTCGTTTGCGCTTATATTTTATGGGCGATCATGGATGGAACACTACCGAGTTACAATATGAACGTGAGCATGTACTTGAGATGCCACTATCTGATGGTTCGCACGTGTTTATAATTGAGGATGTCACGGAAATGTTTGTCCTCAATGTTTTAAACCAAACTATTAATTTGACATGTGTGACCCTTCTAAATGCGAACGAAGTGTTTGGACTTATGATCCATGTAACTAGAGATGGCAACGGGGCTATCCCCGCCGGGGATTGTCTCCCCATCCCCGTCCCCGCAAAGGTAAAAATCCCCCGCGGTTATCCCCATCTCTGTACACGGGGGGAATTTCCCCGTCCCCGTTTAGATATATGGGGACCCCGCGGGGAATTATCCCTGTTTAGTCTATATCACAATACACTATTTCAAGTTTATGTTAGCACATGAATGGGTTCAAAAAATAATTCTCCAAGTTCTAAACGAAAGGCACATGCATATTATTACATACAGCATATGAAAAATAGTTTAACACATCAACAATGAATATACAAAAATAGTTACAACATTATTTTTGTGACAAATATACATTTCGGGGCCATATTCAGGTCCCCGCGGGGAAAACCCCGTCCCCGTCCCCGTCCCCGCATCCCCGACGGAGAATGGATTTTTCCCATATCCATCCCCGCGGGGAACAAAACCTCCCCATCCCCGTCCCCTAATAGGTGAATTCCCCGCCGGGGAACGGGGAACGGGTCCCCATTGCCATCTCTACATGTAACTGCTTCTCCTAGGTCTACCAATGAGCCTGCTGTGCTTATCCATCAGACTTGGAAAGAGCCGTCCTATTGCGGACCTATGCTAAGGTCTATAAAGTATTTTCACTGTGGTTATGCCCTT
Source organism: Raddia distichophylla (assembly GCA_005191435.1). Taxonomy (NCBI): domain Eukaryota; kingdom Viridiplantae; phylum Streptophyta; class Magnoliopsida; order Poales; family Poaceae; genus Raddia; species Raddia distichophylla. The sequence goes on along the minus strand of SPJY01037268.1, from coordinate 3,310,880 downwards.
CCATCTGTCACTAGAAAAGTTTATTAGTAGGTATTAGTTATATGATGTGTTAGTTTATTAAATTTATGGACCTATGCGTGAGTTGTATACGTGTGTTTGAGTTGTATGTGTGTGTTAGTTTGTTAAATTTATGATGGATGTTTCTCCTGTACCGTAGTAAATTTATTTATTTATGTGTTTGTGTTAGTTTGTTAAATTTATAATGGGTGTTTTGTATGCGTGTGCTGGTGGTTGTCATTTACCTAGTTTTACTAATTAATTTTGTTTTTTATATGCCATCGAGTTTAAAGTTTACTCGGTCTTTCAATATATGTAAAAATTCACCAAACGATTGTATTTGCATTTTAGTTGTTTGTAATGTTTATGATAACAAGAAAGCCTCCGACCGACTTATTTAAAAGTAAGTCAAACATTCTTTGTGAATCGCCTTGAGCATTTTATAGCCGACCGACACCATGTGTCGTCTTTAGATAAAAATAACAATATTCAAAGTATTGTCATTGCATCACTTGGGGCACAATGGAATTAACGTTAGAACATTTGGGGAGCACAATGGCCAAACGTCATTAATCGACTTAGTAACACGAGTCTGGTTGACATCAGTTGGCTGGACAAGAGCTGAGATGGTTGCTCTAAGGTCATCGTCGTCATCATCTTTATCCATCATAAAGAACTGGATATCAAATTTAAGATATATGGACTTGGTGTCATGAGTCTACTTGGAAGGAACTAAAATGCCTGGGTATACTTTCTGCTTCACATGACGGCTGAGTCAAATACCCACTTAACTACCTTGACATGCAAACAGTGAAACAATAGCAACCGTTGAGCAAAGTGAAACATATCATGATAGAAATTTTTATTAAAAAAATTGATAAATGTAGCTACTATACTTTATTGAAATTTCTCAGGCTGCCCTAGGTTTGCTCAAAGTTTATAAGTCTTCTTGTAGTACATGTTCACCCATGATATTTTGCTTGTTCAGGACTACCATCTACTCCAAAGTGGAGATCTCCCAACTTACATTTAACCCTCTGGGGGCTAGACTTTTCTTACTTTCTTTCTCAGACTTGCAGGCTACTATGCTTGATAGCAAAGAAGAGAAGAAGACAAGCCTTTTATTTTCCATAAAGCCACGCTGCGGCGCAGGGCATTCCATACCTGCCCGCTCTGTCAAGATATGGAAAGGTGAACTTTTTTGTATTCCTTGTAGACTCCATGTTCAAATGTTGTGATATTTTCTTTTCATCTGGATTAGTCATAGGATTTGTTTGTACTTATATCCTTTGTACTGAACAACTCTTTAACCCAGGTATAATCCATCTACAAACTGGCCTGTTTAAATAAATGTAAAAGTGTGGTTAAATTAATGTTTGCGACTCTCCTTCCTCTCCAGTCCAGTATTTGCTCCAAACATAAATTAGTCCTACAATATGACAGTACTTGTTTGGATTCTTATTTCATCCTTTTATTATATCTTGGAGGTGAAATCCAGTGAAGTTTTTGGGTTTAGTTTTCGAAGTATGTTAGAACATAGAATAAGTGTTATGTGCTTTATGCACTTGTTTATAACTTCATATGACTTTCAAGTAATATTATGCAGATGGGACTTGTGTTCAAAGCATTGAACACCCTGGATGCATATGGTATGTCAAATTTTTAGAAAATGGAGATGTTGGAACATCTGATGGAATTGTGAGGATATGGACAACTGATAACAGGTTTTGTAGTGATGAGGAACTTGCAGCTTATACAAATCTTGTTTCTCAGTACACACTTAGTAGGTTGGTTCTTATTGTTTGCTGATTTTTGTTATTTCCTGTAAAATCATCTCAAAATGACCATTTCCATTATCGAATTATAATTTGCATGTGTTGAAAAGTACTCTAGTCTGTTGACCGTTTAGACAAGATTTTTATGTTGGCTGGTTTCAATGTAAGTAAGAATTTGTATGCCTTTTATTTTGCTTGTACAGAAAGACTGTTGGCGGGCTGAAGCTGATGGATCTACCAGGAGTAGAGGCACTGCAAGTTCCAGGTCATACATCACTTCTCTCTCAGCCTATGTATGACTGTAGTGTTGATATTTCATTATGCCCAAACCTTAAATAGTAAATTATTTAGTCAGGCTGCCTTTCTGTCAAATATAATGAGAACATATTGCATAGCCAATGAGCTTAATAATAAATTGACTTGTTATTATGATATTTTCATTATGCCCAAACCTTAAATAGGTCTGGCTGCCTTTCTGTCAAATATAATGAGAACATATTGCATAGCCAAGGAGCTTAACAATAAATTGACTTGTTATTATGTCCCTCATGAAGGGATCAAATGTGATAGCTATATGTGATGGATGACTTCGGCCTTGGCTTGTGCCCAGGTGCTGTGGTGACAAAGGATGTGTACATGTGGGAGGATATAGGGGAGACTAGAAAGGAGCCAAGGGAGACAGGGAAAATAGAGTTTTTTGCTTGGCTTTTTTATATAATCTGCTATTTCTTAAATAGAGACACCTCAACAATGAAAATCTAAGTTAATCCAAACTTACTACAACATCTTGAGAAGGCTTAACTATTATGGCCCAACTAATAAACTGAATGGAATCTATAACATGTCATGCACCATGCCCGTGCTGTTGTAGTGCTGCTATCCTTCTTGTGCCTGGTGTAGGTGATCCCCACATGGCCACAAGGCACTTTTCCATAATCCTTGCTTTTGGACATGTTAATAGCTTTCTTCATTAAGTTCAGCGCACAAGAACTTTGTTTAGGCTTATGAGCTAATAAATGCATAGCTTCCTAGTGTCAAGTTTGCCATTTATAAAACAAGCAAATAAAAAATCCATAAATGCCATAGATGTTTTTATAAGCTGTCAAATTGACAGCATTATATCAACTCCCTGTGTACCCAGATCTATTTATTTAATATAATGTTAAGAAAAATAAAGGTTAACTTACGCGACTATGATAGCTCCTTTCTTACAAAAGGCAGGTATCACACTGAATATTGTAGAAATTCCATATGAATATAGAATGGAATCAGGAGTTCCCACGAACTTAGCTATTTTTGCCTCACAATTAAGGTGGACATCCGCAAGAGTTCCAAATTTAAAAGGTAAGCTCCTCCATATCTAAAATAGAGGACATTGGCTATTATGAACAGAATATACAAACCAATTGTTCCGTAAAAGCCACGTGGACCACAAGATCCAACACCATATTTCTCCAATGAACCAACGCAAGAATCCTGCAGTTCAATCACTTTGATAAGCATTCTGGGAAAATATAGTTATTGAAAATACTGTCAAACAATAGAGGTCTCTCTTACAATGATTTTTTCGTTGCCAATTAAACCAAGGTAGTTTGCTGATGCAAAGTTTACTACTTCTTTCCCATCAATGGCCGTATGTGGTCCAGCAGCACTGTTAAAAAAAAAAAAGAACTGCTAATTCTGACCACTAACAAGTAAAGAAAAATCATGTGGGATGTCCCCTGTGATCATAACTTGCTCAGATGTTGAATATCTGCATTTCACATTACATGGTTCTAAGCAAATGGATATAGATTGACAACCACATACAAGAAAAATCTCAAGAAGGTTTCTGCTTGATACTGAGCTTTGATCAAAGAAATTAAATATCATTTGCAGATACATTTGAGGGGAAGGGCAGCAGAAGGAATATTCTAAGAATGGGTTTTACTTAAAGACAATGCTATCAAGTGTCAAAGCTAGGGAGTTCACTGATTTTTTCTAAAATATAAAATGTATTCTACCATAAACACTACTTTATATGGAGAAAACATACATTTCATGAAGTTGCTGCCCATTTACTATTTTCTAGTACAGACACAGAAATGGAATTTTTTCATAAACGAAAACATATGAGCTCACTGAGATGATAACGCAGCATGAATTAGGTGTTCTGGCAACCATGAGATTACAAAATAAATTGGGAAGAAAATACTGCAATATTGAGGGAAGCAAACATATACAGTTGCTTAGCACAGTTGTCTGCCTAAAGAGTTGCTTAGCACAGTTGTCTGCCTAAAAAACTGTAGGCAGTCACATTGTTTTTGCATCTAGCAAAAAGAATGGAAAATTTTTTCATATGCCACCAGAAAGTTCTTGGATCCCTGATCTTTCACTGCCAAACACACCCTACCTTACATGCCACGGCATTTTGAAACCTCGCCCTTGTTTGCTACTCGTTGACCTGTCAAGCTGTGAAGTGGCTGTGCATATAATGTGAAGCTAAGCCATGAAGTGGAAGGAGGAAGCCAAGCCATCGCCGTGTAATGGAGTGGGAGTTTTGCGGTGATAAAAGGGCGTAAGGCTTAGAAAATGCAGTGGCAGGTAATGAAGAGTATGTTTTGCAGTGGCAGATAAGAGATACAGGAGCTTTGCAGTGATATATACAAGAAAAATTTTCAAAAGAAAAGGTTTTCAGAATTGGTTTCTCACATGTTGTACCGCCAATTAAACCAATGCCATAGCTAGCCCAACACTATCATTGTTTCTCTCCCTGATAATCTAGTAAATTAAGTATTTACTAGCCCAACATTATCATTGTTTCTCTCCCTGAAAATCTAGTAAATTATAACTACTTGCAAAATAATATGTAGTCCCGACAATTACTAAACAAAGAGCTCCTTTTCAAAAGTACAACACGAATTGATCTTAAAAATGAGGTATGATTTATGAATGCACCTTTATAATGGAAACAAATAATGGATTTCTAACACTTGTGCATTAACTACGGGTTTAAACTGATAGATTGATATGATTACATCTTTAGAAATCAAGCCATTGTACAAACCTTTCCAACATTGGTGTGTCTATCTTTGCACCCTCCTTGACTGGAGGACATAAAGGTTCTGGTTCCCATTCATCACAGAACTCATCTATCTCCTGCAGAGAAAAAAATTCCAACTTTCACAACATGTTTCTTTTAAGCAATGACCAAAACCAATATTTTTAATATGGACAAACCGTAAGCAATGTGCAAAAAACACCTCCACCTTTTCAGTGAGTGGCTTCTTTGGAGGTTTGTTTTTTTTTTTTTGAAGGGAAAGGCAGGAGAGCTGCCATCCATTCATTGATAGAAGAAGAAGAACGGTGCGATGCACCAAAGTTACAAGAGTTACAACGCAGCATGGCTGCTTCACACCTCGGCCAAATGGCCACGCAGCTCTCCCTATACCATTCCGTAAAATAGAGTTTTTCTCTCCATTCCCTTATATATAGGGGTTCTCTCTCCTCCCCCTATACAATTCTCCATATAGGGGGCACTATTGGAGATGAGAAAAATATAGGGAGTGGATTTTGTTTACGGGAGCCTGTAAATGAGGCTATAGGGGATCAAATTTAGGGATTACTGTTAACGACAGCCTAAGAAGCCCTTCCACAACCAAGTTCCCTGACAAATCGCACCACAACCAAGTATCAAACACTATGACCAACGCTATCATCACATCTAAGTTCGTAGTGCTGAAACTCACCATCAATATGAACCCCGAAGACGACCGCACGGGCAAGAGGGGCATTGAATGCAGCTGAGACACGAGCAAGCACCGTTGCAGTGGCATTCACAACCGGCAATGCCATTGCCATGTCCATGTCCTAACACTAAGATGAGCTTATTGTAACACGAGATGGAAACTTCAGGCATTGGTGGATCCACCGTCCGGAAGGGGCCAGCTGCCTGGGCAGCTCGGCTCCCATGGATGTGCAAGGAGGAGATTCCCGTACCTGTTGCAGTCGCCGGAGATATTGAGGACGGCTTGCCCGGGAGAGCGAAGATAGATAGAGATCAAGATGGAGAGGGTCGGGGGAGGCCGGAGACAGGGACGGAACCGGCGCCGGCGCCGGCAGGGACAAAAAAGTCTACTACAGAGGCGGCGAGGACGAGGCGCGTCGAGGCAGGAACGCGGCGGCGTGGAGGCGGTGCCGGCGGGAGTCGAGGAAGGCCGGAGGCGGAGCCAGCGGGAGACTGGAGGATCCGGGAGGCGGAGCGGTGGCCTCCGGTGACCGGGGCACCGGGCCAAGAATCCGGTAAAACCAGTGAAAACCGGATAAGCTTAAATTCAAGCTTCGTAAATTTCAAATGGAGCAGACAGTTTTTTTGGCAGTTTTTGTCGAGAAACAGTCGGGCTTAGCGGTTAACCAGCGAGTTCTGTTTCTTTATATTCGAGAAATGGCAGAAAATATGAAAAATGGACAAAAATTAAAAATTATGTAGAAATAATAAAAATTCTTTAAAAATTTAAAAATGCTATATGCATCATGTCAGCATGTAAGATTGTATGATTTTTTTGGCATGATCTTTACTAATTTAAGATATTTTAGGCATAAAAAACACATGAAACTTACCATTTGTACATATATGTCCATAAATAAGTACCTCACAATAAATTTCACATCAACTCAACAATCTCACACATCAATGCTTAAATTTATTGCCATACCAATACTGTTTAATCAATGATTGTGAGGATTTTTCATCATTTCATTTAATCATTACTGTTAAATCAATGATTATGAGAGTATTTGGTCTTATTAGTTGTTATTAAATATCCTTAAAATGTTATGTTATAATTTGCTGGCCTTTACAAACCCTCTACCGTGAGCTACAACTCTTTTTGGCTTAAAAATTGTTGCTAACGAGAATATGTAATAAATGAGAATGAAAAGGTGTTAGCTTTATTTTTTGCTTCATACAAAACATTTTAAAAAGTCTATACAAGAATATTTACATATTTTTGAAATTCAAATTAAAAATTTTCAATTCTACAGGGTAAAACCCGTTGGCCACCAGTTCACCGGTTAGACGACGGTTTTGGAAACCATGCATTGGACCACAAAGCCTGTCGATTTGCGATACTTGAGGGCTCGCTTGGGAAGAAAAATCTGAGTGAGGTCCCGGTTCGATCACAGATTCCATCCCGAATAATCCCCAAGGGGATTTCTATGCCCATTTCCGTTTGGGCAAGCCGCCCGCGGATCGGTTGCCCTATCCTGACAAAATCCTCGAGAAATATGTGTCGCCATCGCTACAGGCCTTGTCTCTCTCCCCTTCCTCCCTCTTAGAGAACCATGGCACACAACGTATATGGAACGATCCAACTCATCAACGTGCAAAACAAATTAAAACTGATGGCAATGACATATAAGGAACAAACAATTTGTAATGGCACTAAAGTTGGCCCTTTTAGACCTTGTTTGTTTCGTTGAAAGTTGTTAAAAATTTTAATCTGAAAAACTTGTGTTTCTTGAGAGAGACATTTTAGATAGTTAAAAATATAAATAAATAATCTTTAAAACTTTTAAAAGAGCTATATAAACTTTTAAAAAATAACTATAAAGCACTACGTTATTTGATTTATATTTTTTTTATTTAATTCAATTTATTTAGATTTAGGCTAAAAAAGACCTTATATGAATTTCTTTGGCATGGTCTTTACTATTTTTAAGATATTTGAGGCATAAAAACACATAATACTTACCATTTGTGCATATATGTCCATAAATATGTACCTCACAACAAATTTCACATCAACCCGACAATCACGCACATCGATGCTTAAATTTATTGCCATAACATTATTGTTAAATTAATAATTGTGAGGATTTTTTTGTCATTTCATGTGGTCATTATTGTTGTTGAATCAATGATTGTGAGGGTATTTCTTATTGTTATTAAGGCCTAGTTCTTTTCAACTTAACAGTTCTAACGCTTTAAAAAACAAGTCAAATGAAATGGATCTAAATCTCAAGACTGTCCTGAGAAGCTCTCGAAATTCAGTCATTTCATCCGTTCAGATTAGCTCAAAAGAACAGGGCTTAAATATCCTTAAAATGTTATGTTATAATTTGCTGATCTTTACAAACCCTCTGCCATGAGCTAAAGTGCTACCTGATTTGATTTATAAAATAATAAATTTTTATTTAATTCAATTTACTTAAATTTAAGCTAAAAAAGACCTTATACGCTGCCTAAAAAGAACAAACAAAGTTAATTACGGCTGGCGGTGTCAGTGAGTGTGCGGCGCTGTGACCTTGCAACGACACCGCACCACCCGAGTGAAGTCTACACTCTACACGCGCACCAACCCATTCCTCTCCTCTCCTCTCCTCTCCTCTCTCTCTCTCTACCGTTTCTCTCTCTCCCTCCCCTTCTCGTAGATTCTCTCCTCGCCGCGCTCCGCACCGTGCCCGGGGAGGGAGCGGCGTTGCTGTTGCTGTTGCCGGTGCAGGTGCAGGTGCCCGCCCAGGGCCTCCATCCCTACCGCTCTCGTCGGCTCGGCCCCCCGCGGGTGCGAGGTGAGCTCCCCTTCCCCCACCCCGCGGCGTTTCTTTCTTGCTACCGCCCCGTCCTTGGACCAAGAACCGCTCGCTCGCCGCCGTTCGTCGCCGAGCCTCCCTTGTGTCTCCCCAGCGGAATGCGATTTGGGGCAGCGGGCAGCGGCGCTCGCCGGCGCGGTTGTCCTCGCCGGAAGGATTTGCCTGCCTTCCTGCAGATGTGGATCAGCTCCGGTCAGCTCATCCCACGGGCCGTGACTTGGGAGTGTGGGAGGGTGGTAACTGGTCTCGATGCTTAGCGCAGCACGCTCTTGATCTTCTCTATTCGTGGCTTCCGCGTTAGCTACTAGGATCGATGTGTCTGGCTTCGTAGTTCAACTGCGGACACCGGAATATTTTGAAGCTTCCAATGCTAGCGTATTTGTCATGGAATCAAAATGATGAAAGTACCAAGGGGATATAGGCATCGTGCTGGGCAGGTCCACTGAGAAATTACCACCCAAAATGTTGCTTTTAACAAAGAGCAGGTGTTCGTCTCAGGCCCTCAGCTATCTATGGAGTTCTTATTTGCAAGTGCAACTGCCACTCTGCCAGTAAATCCAAATCCAGGCACATTAAGTTGGTTGGAACCAATAACAGTGCCGCTTCAAAATTGCCCATTCTCAGTGGCACAGTCCTGTCTTGCCAGCGGTTTTTCTTTCTTTTGGCCATGGCTGGTGTATCAAATAAATAGACTGATAGGATTGATGCATTTAATTTAATTCTTGGGGGGCTGATTCACTTTATCTATCCGGTCTGGACCTTGCGTCATGTGGGCAAAATGCAATCTTCATCATCTACTCACCCTGTCACCCACAACAATGTACATCTTATGCACAAGTCAAATGTAATTTTGTAGGTTGCAGTTGTGGTTCCACCCTTCACTTCTTCTCTTTCCTTTCTTTTATTTATGCATAAAATTACAACGGTTGAGTCTAATGGTAGAATATGTATAATGGATTCATGCAATAGTTAGATAGAGCATCATGTTGAAAAGTAGACTGTATGAACAGATAGTATTTCTTGATGTTGATCTCCATGTATGATTTTATTTTACTGGTTGCTCAACACACTAAGTCATTTCATAATGCAGTAGGTTATCAACAATATAAAACTCTTTCATTTTGGTTAATTGCAGTTTCTGAGAATGCTTATCTGCATTGATATTGGTTGATTCAAATGTGCTGCATGATTGCCTGGAAATTCTGTTTTGCTACATAGATAGCTACCATTTTCTTCCATAGAGGGACACCGGCAAAGGTATATATTTGTGAGTTCTCTTATTACCCATGGCAATGCATAGTTTTAAATTGCTTAAATGTCTGCTTACTTCGAATGTCCAGTATGTTGCATGCTGATGTAGTGATGTTTAGCTCACCATCTAAATCTATGACCATTTTATTCGACTGACACTTCTGATCTCCGTGATTTCTAGTCTCATGGGTGGATTTTGTTGCTGCCTCTGCACTGAAGATTTTGAGGAGTATGCTCATCCGAACAATGTTGTCTATAGACAATGCATATGCCTAAGGCTTTTCTTCCACAACATTTTTAGTGGGGTATGTTAGCACATGAAAGATTTTAAGTATTTTGCAGTATATCTCAGCCAACTGATCCAAAATGCCACCACTTATACCTGCAGATATTATTACTTATGAGTTAATTGCTTAATATTACCATACAGCTCCATATTTTAGCATATGTTGATATAATTGTTTATTCGTCCTCACTATGCTGGTAAAAGGCAAAAAAAAAGAAGAAGCACAATTATACACGTGAATGTTCGACAATCACATATACTATATTTTTCTGTGCTTATATTTTGTGTGGCTGACCCGAGACACCATAGATATTTCATGGCAATTACCAAAATGCTAGGCTATAGCTTTCATTTATGATTTTTTTGGGTAGTTGTAGCATCCCAATTTGGGGAGGTTTAACAAAATTTGGCCAAAATTCGAAATCCTTTTGAATTCGTGTACTGACCGACAGGTGGGCCCCTCACCACAGCAGCATTTTCTCCCTCTCCCTTGGATGCTCTGTTCTGACACTAGCCGTGCACCGCTGTACCCTTTTCGCCGGCTCCGCCGCGCCTGCGCCCAATCCGTCCTGCGTCGCCTGCACCTTGTACCTTCAGCCTCGCCGCGCCATGCTGCTCTGTCTCCCACAGCACTGGCCGCGCCGCGCGCTGTGCACCGCCCCCATCAATGCCGCGCCGCGCGCGTCGCCTCACCACATTGCCTCTGCCACCCAGCCGCGCCGCGCGCCCCTCCCCGTTGCCATGGGTGTCTTTGATCCAGGAGCTCGTCCCGCCCCTATGGCGCCGGCTTCCTTTTTTCCACAAATCCGCATCACGTTGGCACCGACGCAATTCCTTCAAATCAGTGATCCTCTCGTCGATTCCTTCCGTCCTGAGAATCCTTAAGGCCTCACGAATATTTCCCCTCATCTATTTTGGCTAGTGTGTGGCCGGAGATCGTCGCCGCCGTTGGCCTATTTCGGTGCCGCCGTGGAGCTCGCGTCGACATGCCGTTTCGAGCCTTATACGCGCTCCTGCGTCTCTCTGTAAGCACCCACTTCCCTCCCCGATGCTCTCCCACCGTCCAATTTGGTCGTATCATTACTGTAGCGCCGCCGCCGTGCACCCTATGTATCGCCGCCACTGTAGCTCGCCGCGCCACCGTGTCTGACGGCCGTAGACCATGTAACTGGAACCGTTAGAAGCGCACCGTCGAGACGAAGCCTTAGAGTCCAAGAACATCCAAAACGGTGGACGGTAGGTCCCGCAATCGCCGTTTCTCTCCGCGGGCTGTGTGCTGATCGGAGGTTGAAGACAGATGACGTCAGCATGACGTCAGCAGTCAGAGTGCAGTCAATTACAGGTTTTGACAAATCTGCAAAGGCAAATGTGTCTTCTAAAATAAAGTTAACAACCGTTAAGCGGTGTTAATGGAATGGGGGCAAAGAGAAGCTTCAATGTGAAAAAATAAAGGCAAAAGCACAAAGTAAAAAAAAAAAATGAGGGCAAAATCACAATTCGGCTTCAAAGGGGCAAAAATGCAATTGCCCCATTTTTTAATGGCGGTTCAAAAGTGGATACAAATCCAAGCTGTTGCTCTTGCTCATGGGTGACTAATGGTGATTTACTGGTAATGATTGTACGCTCGTAGCCATCCTCATTAAGCATTTTACTTTTAGGGGTAGTAGAAATCCATGTGGATTACCTAGCACGTGATGTTATTCCCCTAGGGTACATAATAACGTGATAGGTAAAGGTAAATAACTATGCTTGATTGCAGTGCGTTACACGACACTCGCTAATTCCAGTTTCCAGATCGCATGTTTGTGAGGCCTCGGTCTCACCACAATCTGATAATCTGCGGATATAAATTCACCTTTCATGTCAAAAGCATTCGAGAGAAAAAAAGGAGGACGCAGACTTAACTTGCTCAAAACAATGACAGTTTATTGCAGTTGCAAGCCGTAAACCCATAAGCCTCAGTTACACAATGACCGCAAGGCATGCCTAGAATACAAAGCTGACACAGAAAATTGAGCGCAATACCATTACAAAACTAAGTGAGGAAAGCCAGCAGGCTAGCATTTTATTTAGTATGGTCGTCTTGCCGTTGCCAGTGCCAAACCATTTGCACCTACAGATTCACGGCCTTGAGGGAGTTGCCCTTCTCCTGCAAGCTCACAAGCAGGCTGTCAAAGCTCTTCTTGAAGGAGTCAACGCCTTCCAGCTCCAGTTGCTTCCCAACCTCATCCCAATCGATACCAAGCTTCTCTAGGGCACTGTATACGCCTTCAGCATCTGAAACGTTTGCATCAATTGTCCTCGCAACTGTGCCGTGGTCAATGAATGCCTGCAGAGCTTGGTCTGGCATGGTGGAAACCTGAAAGTACAAAGAGACAAATGTCATTTGCTGAAAAATCACCAGTCTCTGCAAATGAAGAGACTGTTGATGTATAATTGAAGGTAAGTGGTTGTGGAAACTGCAAACTTACCGTATCAGGTCCAATGAGAGGATCCACGTAAAGAGTGTCGGAATAAGCAGGGTTCTTTACACTTGTGGATGCCCACAACAATCGCTGCTTCTTGGCACCTTTCTTGGCCAAAGCCTCCCACCTTGGGCCAGAGAATTTCTTCTGGTAGAGTTGATTTGCTAGCTTTGCCTGCGCTACAGCAGCCTGGCAGAACAGAGGGTTGTCACAATTCAAAGTTTAGTTTGCTAGTTTGGCAAACCCTACTATTATTAGGAGGTAGTTCTGAACTTCTGATAGTATTTACCTTTCCCCTCAGGGCAAGAGCCTCGGGTGTTCCAATCTTCTCGAGCATTTTGTCAATAAGCGTGTCAACTCGGCTGACGAAGAAGGACGCTACACTGGTGACTCGGGATAAGTCACTCAAACCAGAAGCCTCAAGTCCTTCAAGGTAAGCATCAATCACAGCCTCGTATCTTGCAATTGAGAAGATAAGCTGCAGTGACATCAATGAACATGGATCAATAAGCTCAGTATCAAGTGACACGAGCAGACAGTTCTACCATAACAATATCACAAGCAGTCAAATATACAAATAGCACAGATGATCAGAACTAATATTGAAAAAAGACAATGGCAAAGCCAGAGCCCAGTAGCACTTACTGTAACATTGACACTAATGCCATTAGCGATGACTTCACGGATAGAAGGGACACATTCGGCAGTGGCGGGGATCTTAATGTAGACATTGGGACGGTTGACCACTTTGTGTAACCACTTTGCAGCCTCAATAGTTCCTTGAGTGTCATTTGCCAGCCTAGGAGACACCTCCACGGAAACATACCCATCTGCTCCATTCGTCTCGTTGTAGATGGGCTCGAAAAGTTTGCATGCGTCTTGGATGTCCTTTATGACAAGTTCCCAATAAGCGTTCTCTGCATCTTTCCCAGCTGATATAAGCTGCTTGAATTGCTCATCATATGCATTGGACGACGAGATTGCTTTCTGGAAGATCTGTGTTGTGTAGTACAAAGTGTTAGCAGTGAAAATTCATGTGTGATCATACAACCTACAAGAAAAAAAAAAGGTGGACATGGGGAGGATTACTGTTGGGTTGCTGGTGACTCCACGTACACCACTGGCGATAAGGGGCAGCAAATCAGTGACAGGACGGCAGAGGTTATCATACCACGGGGACTGACCCTGGAGCTCATAGAGGTCATGGAGCGTTGTCCTCTTTGTTGGAGCGCCATTCCCGCTCTTGGCAGAAGCCATAACGCTGAAAGTCACATTCACCAAGCACAAAAACATTTGTCAACTCGACATATTTGTTGTATAATTTACACAAAACACATAATTTTTTTTAATTATGAATGAGCATACCATTTATTTATAATGATTTTTTGTTATAGATAATGCATTATGAATGAGAATGGAAAGTTTAAAGCTAGAAATGTTATACATGCACACTAGCTACAATAGAAACAAAAGCTTTAGTGCCCTAGCCCTTGCCGAAATGAGATAGAAGAGATGTTCTGCTTATGGAAGAAGGCCGAGATATGTGAGATCGAATTTGCGTGTAAGCAGGGGCAGGGCCCAGTTGGCCCACCCTGTGTCACAGGACACAGGGTCCAAAAAAAATTTTAGTTAGAATTAGGTTGTATGGCCCATGGGTGAACCCCCCAGCCTAGGATCTGTGAACCCCCGTGCAGCCAGCAGCCCAGCAGCCCACTGATGGTCTGCCCCTAGTAGCGCACAGCCCATGCAAATCAATGCTTAGTGGGCTATATTCTATTGGTTGTGCACATAAACTAAGCAACTAGTGACGGGCCGACGGCTCGCAGCTGTGACGTTTCCTATTCAGATCAGATCATCAGAGCAGCGAACTTCTTCGACTGTTTCGGACTCCGAGCGACTTCACGCGCAGGCGTAGCGCTCGCAAAAACTACCGTCGACCGCCGGTGTCCTCGCCTGCTCGCCGCCGTCCGCCGAGGCACCAACACCTATGCTGATTCGCTATCCCCGAATGCAGCGCCAACGCCGCTACTGATTGACTGATTCACGAGCAGGCGCAGGCGCGCAGCGCTCGCAAGTTTGTGGTACGTTTCATATGCAATAGTTCACTGTTCACAGCTAATCGCCTAATCATGCACTTAATTGTTTATTTTTCCCTTAATTACTTTTACGGATGTTGATTGCTGAATACAACCAAGTGACCTATCTACATAGATGCATAGTAGATTAATGGGTAATGGCTGTTTATGAAATTGTAGGAAACGAACGCAACTCATTGGAAATAATCAATCTGGAGGAGCAATTCGATTTGGATTGTGAATTTGTGATCATCTGATCTAAGTTATTTTGGAAATAATCTATCTAACCAATTTCTAGTGCCTAATATGTCAGGTTCAGGTATGTATTTTTTTTTGTTGATGTTTAGCCATTTTCTTTAGCATACTAGTAACAACTAACTTGTCTTATAATATGCAAATGACAGGTAAATTTATGAAAAATTTTCTAAAAAGGAAAGCTCCTGATATCAATTGGGAAGAGGAAATTCAATTCGATCCGGGCAAAAGGAAAGAAATAGGTTCTTATCATCCTAATCAGAAAGATATGGTAAGAAGAAAATACTTGGACAATGGGTCGTGTCAACCTCGGATGTTTGACCGTAATATTTCTCTTGCAAAACAATGAGCAATTTCTTTCTGAATTGGAGGAGATATCATAAGGCTATTACCCGCAGTCTGACAATATCCTGATCCTTTCGTTGTAGTGCTAATGACAGTCAAGAGCTTGATAGCCGTTTCAATGAGACCACCTCTAACTTGCTTGTTTGGTCAGCTTCATTGAGTCCAAGAGACTCATTTCATGATTTCAGTGTGGAGAATTTAATGAGTTTGGCTAAACTTTATCCTAATGATTTTGATTCCATGGAATTGAGGGATCTTAATTATAGTCTTAGTCTCTACATTGCTGATGTCCGAGCAGATGATAGATTCTCCAACATACAAATGATTGGTGAACTTTCTCAAAGAATGGTAGAGACAAGGAAACATGTTTGCTATTCTTTGATTTATCGACTCTTGAAACTTGTGTTAGTATTGCCTGTCGCTACAGCTACAGTTGAGAGATACTTTTTAGCTATGAGAATTGTGAAAACATATTTGCGAAATCGCATAGGTGATGATTTCATGAGCGATAGTCTCATTTGTTATGTGGAGAAAGAAGAAATGAAGAAAGTTACGGATGATGCTGTGGTTCAACGCTTCATGAATTTGAAAGAGCGCAAATACTAAAAGGTGATAAATCATATATTTACTTTTATACCATTCTACTAGTCTTTATTTAAATTTTAATAAATGTGTACTCTTTTTTATAGGTTGTGAAGTTCAGTGCTATTGGCTTATTGTCTTCTATTGGTGTCTACTTATATATAATTGATGCACTTTGCTGCGAGCAATGGAATTATTAGCGTGTTTCTTTATTTTTGGTAAGCATTTCTCATATTGTCACTGGTTTTGGTATTATTTAATTCCATATGCTATATATGATGTGTATATATCTATGTATATGTGAGTATGTGACTATATCACCTTGAAGTGGTGACCCCCGATAGATTTTGCTCTAGTTCCGCCCCTGCGTGTAAGCCAGAAATCGTCCTACTTCTGCGACTCCCCAGCTGCTGCTAAGAGCTGGTCAGCTGGGGCAAGGCAACAAGCCGGAAGAAGCCAGAGGCTGCACGAGCCAGAAGCGACGCGTGCGCTCGCGCATAGCCTTGCCAACCCATCGCGCCCACATACATCCAACTAGTGATGGATCCCGCACGGCGACGAGAGGCGTGTCTCGATCGTGTCGATCGAGATGGTTCGGGAGGACTCTCCGATATGGCGACCCAATCGTCCCAGGCCTCCCACAAGGCCGCGGGATCCGAGCACCCCCTCCACCTCCGGCGTCGCGCCGGCGATCCAACCGGAACGCGAGCTCCTAAACTCGCTGCGAACGAAGGATTCGCTCGCTCCAACGAAACCACCAATCTAATTCCGCCGAGAAACAAAGAGGAAAACACACGAGATGACGAGGAGGGAGGAAAGGGGCGATCTTTCTCACTGACACGACGGGGCTCCTGGCGCGGCCGGCGAGGGAGACGACGACCCGGCGGGGGGAGGGCGCGAAGGCGACGGCGGCGGATCGGAGGGCCGCCGCCGGCGGCGGCGGCGTGGCCGGCCAGGGGGCGGCGAGCCTGGACACGGCGCCGGACATCGCTCTCGCCGCCGCGGGGTTGGTGGGGAGGAGATGGGGGTGGGGAGGTTGGGCACTCACGGTCACGGGGAGTTGCTGCTACTTGCGAGGTTTTGTTTTGCAGAGCCGATCCCTCTCTGGTTCGTCGCCGTAGATGGCGGTTTTGCGGCTGGGCCCTTCCCTTCCCGCGTATTTATTACTTTCCGACGTGTGCTCTGCTCTGCTGTTCAGAGATGCGAGCCGCGTCGTCAAACACGGCAGGAGCCGTGCGGTGCAGCGCTTCGACGCCGACTCTGGAAGAGGAACATGTGAACATTGCAGATACGCCTGGAATGTTTCATGCGACGCATCGCAGGCAGCATACGGTGACCGAACCGTATTCTCTCTCCCTGAAAATGACACCAGGTTGACCTTGGACAATGGTAGCTGCCACTCCTTGCATGAGATGAGTCGATGAGAGACAGTTAGGACGGAAACGCAAGGGTGATCTGTTGCCCTGTGACCCTTGTTGATGGTTCTTGTGGGTAAATATGACGGTAAATTTTCATGACATTTAGGTGTTTTTTGAGTTTTTTTTTAAAAAAGGGAACAGAAGAATATGTTCCAAACATAGTCCAGTAGAAATGGGTGTGATGTAGGTGCTGGCTAGGGTTGGATCAAAGAATCAGACTCAACGAGCTACTTGACATCAGTTTGAGATTAGACAGAGCTCGTACTATCATGGAGTCGATCTTGAGCTCGATTCTTCGACGAACTGATCTTAAAACGATCTCAAGTCACTAGGCTGGCATCCCAAGTGCCCAACAAATGTTGGACGTAGAGTCATCTGCCCATCCAGGTTTACTGTGAGAATGTTGAATTTGCAACTTTGTAGCAGTAAATAGTAATTTTTTAAAGTAATATTTTTGTCCATGAAAAAAGCAAAAAGGTTACTTCAGTAGTCAAATCGAACCGATCTCGAGCTTGAGCCAAATCGATCTTTAGCTTAGAAATTTTTCGGTTTACTCAAACTCAACCAAAATTCAGGATACTAGAACCAATTTTAATTTACTACTAATCTATTTCTTATTTCCATCTAGTTAATTCAACTGTTCAACATATCTCTTATCCCAATGTAATTTCAATTCAACTTGTCTTGTATGGAGTTATTGCCATTGACCTTGTTCTTTTCAGCGTAACGTAGCGTTGCGTATTACTGTAATAAATTTGGTTATTTTCATATAGCATATATGCTATGATGATCTGTAAAGATTTTTTCACAGCTTTCAATAGTCCTCTCAAAGACTTTAAAACTATTTTTTAATTTTTTTAGTTCTCTTTTCAAAGGCTATTAAAATTGATACAGTAATATACCAATACAATGATACGCCGAGAAGAACAGGATCATTATCCGGTAATCAGCCGCCATTCTTCACCACCCCTAGAATATCCTGGACTAGAAGGAAGCGTGTGTAGTTGCAGGTAGGTCCCTGGCATTCCTGGTATTGAGTGACTCGTGAGGTTTAATTGTGTGGTGTCGTAATCAGGAGGGTGGCGTGAGGTGAGCGTGATGCAAGAAGCAAACAAGCGGCCCTTGGGCACGAGGAGAAGTCCAGTCCAAGGAAGAGCTGGAGCTGGAGCTGGAGCTGGGCCAGCATTGGACTGCTGGCGGCTAGTACCCACGACCCCGACCGGCCGATCCCAGGTGAGGCCACTCGCATCGGAGGCAAATGCTCTCAGGTAACTGTCCTTTGATTTTAAATCACTCACATGTTGATCCATATGGTACTGTGGTATATATGTCAGTGGCCAAACAAAACCAGAGGATACGCATCCACTCGCATCGCATCACGCAACGCACCCAGTTGGATAGGCGAACCGAGAGGCGCCTACAACCCTAATTTCTTTTCCCATTAATATTGCCGAACGAACATACGCCGTCAGAACAATATAGATGTATTATATGTTGTCTCGAATAGTGTTTTAGTATCCACCTACTTCTATATTCCTAGAAATTTTATCTCATCCGGCTTCTACTGTTTCTAAGCACAGTGCCCCGCTTAACTCTCTCTGCCTCTCTCTCTCCCCCCGACGCCGCCCGCCGCTCACCGCCTCAGTCCTGTCTCGGTGTCGCCTGCTCCTGCATCCAAGCAGCGGTGGATCAAACCACTGTCGCCACGTAGCTCTCCACTGCTTATGCGCCCCACGCTGGCGTTGCCGTGCTTATCCTCCCCGCCGGTATAAACCTCACCGACGCCTCGGTTTTTCCTTTTCTTCTCCATTTCTTTCGCTCTCGAGCATCTGCGCCTGCTCGCTGTTGTCTCCGGTGCCTCCCGGAGCTCGCCGTGCAATGCTAGCGATGCCGGGGCCGTCGTATTGCCGGAATCCCTCGTCGACCCGAGACCCTTGGCGAGCACCTCTCCGTTGATTTCTTCCTATTCGATAAGCCTCGATCCGATTCCTCGCGCTGGTAGTATCTCCTCCACCTCACGAGAATTTCCCCTCACTTGATTTGACATGTTCGCCGCCGGAGCTCCCTCGCCGCCGTTGACCTATTTCGGAGCCGCCGTGGGGCTCACGTCGACATGCGATTTCGAGCCTTCTCCGAGCACCTACGTCTCTCGGTAAGCCCCCACATTCCATCCCTGAAGCTCTCCCGCCATTCAATTTGGCCGTAGACTTGCCGTACAGCCGCCGCCGTGTACCTCTTGGAGCGCCGCCGCTGTAGCTCGTCGCGCCGCCGAGTACAGCCGCTGCCGGCCGTGTAAATGGAACCATTAGAAGAGCGCCGTCGAGACGAATCCGTAGAGCCCAAGAATGTCCAAAACGGAGGACCGTAGCTCCGGCAATCACCGTTTCTCTCAACGGGCTGCGAGCTGTCTGGAGGTTGAAGACGCTGACGTCAGCATGACGTCAGCGTTATGTCAGCGCTTAATTGCAGATAATTACAGATTTTTGATCTATGCTTTCTATTTATTAAAAATACAAAGAGACCTCCAAAAATTATGCAAAGTTTATGTAAAATACTAGATGCTGTTTAGAGACCATTAAAAATATAACTTTGCAAATTTCACTAATAAGTTTTTATATAAAATTAATAGCATAATTATTTTAGTATTTAATAATTAAAATAGTAAATCATCTTCAAAATTCCTAAAATTATTACATAAAATACTAGATTTAGTCCACATCATAGGAAAAATATAATCTTGCCACCAACTAATAGGATTTTCCATAAACAAATTAAAGTAGGTATTTAAAGGCCTTATTTATTAATTTACAATGCAATTAAGGGTAATTTAGAAAATATGCAATATATCCTTTCAAAATGCCAAGTAGAATATCGTCGCCGTGGTTGTATTGACCGGAGCCTTACACTAGCAAAGTAGTCGTTTAATGCCGACCCGTTTTGCCATCGTCGCGTCTGATTGTCTTTGGTCATGCCATAACTACTCCCTTTTAATTAGTTATGGTAGACAATATATAAAGTATACACACCATCTCTCCGGTGTTGATTTTCTTAGAGCTAATGGTGGCCGTGGTCTTCCCCAGATGCTACAGCAACAGGAGCTAGAAGAACGCTGCTGTCGTCATTTGTGCAAACAAATGTTAAACTTTCGATGGCCGCCAAAAATACTTCCTTCGTCCGATTAAGATGAAATAAATT
>SPJY01037268.1:3180986-3285642 GCA_005191435.1 Raddia distichophylla | reverse complement strand
ATATGCAGTGATTTTTAAAATCGGTGGCCATGTATATTTACTGCGTATATGTAGATTCCTGAAATTTGATGCCATGCATATGTAGGGATTTTTAAAATCAGAGGCCATGTATACTTACTGCCTATATTCAGAATTCTAAAATTTGATGCCATGTATATGTAGGGAATTTTTAAAATTGGAGGCCATGTATATTTTGGCACTTCATAATTATATTATTACTGACTTCGAGCCATTTTATAACAGTATGGCAAGTCCTTGGAGCCCAACAGCAAGTATTGAAGAAGAGGAGGAGGAATATGATGATGAAGTTGAGGCAGGTGAAAAGAACAAGCAGGTCATGGTTGCTCCTGCTCGTACTATTCGCAAGCGTGCAAGATCAAAGGGAAAGCAAGGAGCTGATCAAGGTCAAGCAAGTGGACAGTGTGCTGAAGATGAGTCAAGTACACAACCACAGGTTAATTCTGCTACTGATTCAAAAACACGAAAGTCAAAGGCTTGGATGAATTTCACTAAGTTATCGAAAGATAACGCTGAGGAGACCGTAGCTGAGTGTAACATATGCCACAAGATTTTGCGAGCTCACTCTAGAAATGGTACTTCTCATCTTTTAAGGCATATTAAGAATGTGCACCCTCATAATGCACATGAAATTAACAACTATTTCATTAAGTCTGAGAAGAATGATGATGGCTCACATGCATTGAGAACATATAAATTTGATCATGAATCTCTAAGAAATGGTATATCTATGTTTCTTCTGGAAGGCTCTCATCCATTTACTTTGGTAGAAGAACATGGTTTTAGAACTATGATGGGTAGAGCTTGTCCTCAGTTTAAGAATATTAGTCGTCACACCATAAGAAGGGATATCATGACATTATTTCAAAAAGAAAGAAAGGATTTGATAGAAATTGTTCATAACAGTCCTGGAAGAGTTAGTTTCACTTCGGATAATTGGAAATCTGATGTTACAAAGTTCAGCTTCATTTGCATTACATGTCACTATATTGATGCTGCTTGGAAATTGAACAAGAGGATCATATGGTTCAAGAAATTGAATCCACCATATGATGGAGCATCTATTGCAGATGAGATTCATTTGTGTCTTCGTGAATGGAAACTTGACACCAAAATGATGTGCATGACTTTAGATAATGCATCATACAATGATAAAATGGTAGCTTCTCTAAAATCTCATTTGTTACCAAAAGGTGTTCTTCCATTGTTTGGCACTTTCTTTCAAGTCCGTTGTTGTGCACATATATTGAATCTTGTGGTTCAAGCTGGGTTGAAATTGATTGATAATGCTGTGGGGAAACTAAGAGATGGCATACAATATATCAAAGCATCTTCTATTCGTATGTCTAAGTTTTATGAGGGTGCACAAACAATTTTTCAGTTGGAAGTCAAAAGGAAATTAAAAGTTGATATGCCTGTTCGTTGGAATTCAACATACACAATGCTTGAGAATGCTTTGTACTTTAAAGATGTCTTCTTATGGTTTGCTGAGAGAGATAGTATTTTCAAGTCACATTTTTTGCCTTCATATGATGAATGGGACAAGCTTAGCACCATGCATGGGTTTTTAAGGACTTTCTATGATGTCACATGCATGTTCTCAAGTACAAAACATCCTACATCCAATTTGTACTTCAAATGTGTTTATACGGTGCATACACGTTTGTTGGAGGCACATGCTGTAGGGAAGAAATTCATGGCCCCTATGTTGGTTGAAATGAAAGAGAAATTTGATAAATATTGGTCAGATTATAGTATCTTTCTATCATGTGCTGCTGTCCTTGATCCCCGCTATAAGCTAGGATTTATAGCATATTGCTATAGCAAGCTTTATGCTAATGATGATGCTCAACGGCGGGTCAATGAAGTGAGATCCACCTTGACCAGTCTTTTTGAGGAATACCGTGGTGTTAATTTAAGTTCAGCGAGTGTTGTTGCTCATAATAACAGTGAAGGTGGTGCTGATTTGTTCAATGATTATGAACAATACATGGTATCTAGTCGTACACATGAAGTAAAGTCCCAGTTGGATCTTTATCTAGATGAACCAGCTAGAGGTTTGCATGAAAAGTTGGATGTTTTGGAGTATTGGAGTAAGTCATCTATGCGATATCCTGAGCTAGCGTCAATGGCTCGTGATATTCTTGCTGTTCCTGTGTCAAGTGTTGCTTCGGAATCAGCCTTTAGCATGAGTCGTAAGGTTTTAACTACATGTCGAGGTTCGCTTAAGCCAAAGACAACTGAAGCTTTGATGTGTCTTCAAGATTGGTACCGATCAAAAATGCAACAAGGTGACTTCCAAAATCTATTGTGTTTGATATGTTCCTGTTTTTCGTATTTTAAGTTCTAATTGCTTAATATTATAGGAGAGGCAAATGAGCAAGCCGAGTTTTCTAATGTCCCTTCTACGGAAGAAGTTTCTTCAGATTCTGAATGTAATACCTAGCTAAATGTTTCACCTCATATATAAATATGTTTTAACTTTCAAGTTATAACTTGTTGCCTATGCTATTTTGTAGAGATGAGCTGATTGTATTTTCCATAAGCACCATAAAGAGATGAAGTGGGTTGCTAGCAGGTGGCACTTGGCATCATCAACTTCCAGCAAACAATGGTGTCTATTGATCAGTGGTTTAATATGTTTTGTTAATGACTATTGGTTTGTTGTGTAACGTGTACTGGAAGTCTGGAACTATACAAATTTGTATGGCAGTGTGTAATAACTAGTAAGTGAAAATTTGTATTGATCAGTAACGCTGCATTGACTGCAATGTGTATCAATGCCGGGCTTCGGGCCGGGCTTCGGGCTTTCGGGCTTTTGGCCGGGCCGGGCTCGGGCCATTGAAAATGAAAATTAAGTCGGGCCGGGCCGGGCTCGGGCTTGCTTTTATAAGGTCGGGCTTTTTGAGGCCCGGCCCGAAACCCGGCCCGGCCCGAGGTATGATCAGGTCTAGCTGCGGCTATCTACCATTGCTTGAGGTCGTCGTAGGGATGCAAATGGGCCGATCTTTGGCCCTCCCTAGTTCATTTGTTTATACTAAAAACTTGATCTCTAATCTATTTAATACAAATAAATGAATTAGGAAGGGTCAAAAATAGCCTAGGGCCAACCCATTTGCATCCCTAGGTCGTCGTCCAAGCCCTGGTTCCAGTCGATGAGCTTCTGGCTGGGGTTGAGGAAGACGCCGTCGCGTTGCGGCAGCTTGCGGGCGAGGCCGTTGAGTATCTGGTGCAAGGCGTCGCCGGGCCTGGCCGGTTGGTGGAAAAGCATGGCCTGCTTCATGGACGGGCTCGCCAGCAGGCGCTGCTTTCGGATGACGTCGTCGAGCGGGATGGAGTCGAGCCGCGGGACGTCATCCTCCGCCACGAACAAGCTGATCTGCTCTCACGGGATGGCGTCGGCGAACGGTAGCACGATGTCGTCCGCGATGATCATCGGGATGCAGCCGAACACCACCGCCTCCACCAGCCACGGGCTCCACGGCGCCCACCCCAGCGGGCACAGGCAGAATATGGTGCGCTGCATGTCCTCGTAGTACGTCGATGGGTGCTCTATCGAGATGTCGAACAGCGGGTTGTCCTTAAAGTTCTCCCACACAGACGCCGAAGCACCCCTGCATGCATACATATATCCTTCCATCATAAGCAGTCTGCACCAGCGTCGCGCCGAAGCACCGGAAGTATCCCCCTCTTCCCTTATCTTCTTTGTTTCTCTTCTAATTTGTATAGTACAGTTCTCTTCTTCTTAACGATAAAACAGAGCGCCTGCCCTTTAGCTCAAAAAAAGATAACACCAAATCTTTCTATAAGTCCCTCACCTCAGATCGTGCCAATTAAATTTGGTGATCTTGCAAAAGTGGATGGTATAGAAAATTCAACATATGATGTATTATTATATTATTTAAACTTCAAATATAGCAATACATCTATCTCTATGCCTATGCATTTCTGTATATGAGTTTCTTTTGCTTTTGTGTGACTGCATGCCCTGCATCTAGCATGCTGGCATTGTTCATGTACATTTGTGCAATAAACAAACACCTTTTGAAATTTCTGTTGTGCAAGTGAAAAATACTTAGTATGGATTCTCAGCCACTTCTGAAATTTGAATTTTGGAATATCGCATGTTTGATTGTATATTTTTCACGGTGAATTTAGGTTGTGAAGAAGGGTGATACACTTTTCATCGGTCAATAGCTATTCACAGGAAGTGAATCAACGTCTTTATGGCTTGAGGTGTGCGAATTTGAAAATCTCAAACGCGTGCCGTTTTGTAATATCAACATTTCATTATATGTTGTAACCTGCAGGTTATTGACACTTCTGGTGAAAATGTGAATTGTCTTGTGAAGAACACAGCTACGCTTGTAGGCGCTGTTTTTACTCTGCATGTTTCACAAGTTCATATCTGTTTGCCTACTTTGAGTGAATATGATAAGCAGGTAATGTGTACTCTTTGGCTGTACAAAAGATTTCGGCTAGAAATTTTTTTCAAAGGAAGTTCTGTTTCAAAACTCTAGTTTTTTTTTACTTCAGTTTTTATAGGGTTTTTTACATCCATGCCATTATAAAGTTGTCTATATTCGGAACTGCCATTACTTAGTGCGTATTCTTAAAAGTGCCATTTTCTCAGCAATGAAACCTCAGCGCCGCCATTTAGGGGACGAAAAACACATTTCCGAAGCAATACCGGACCGAATACGAGGGACATAGGATTAATATGGTCGGGCCCGCATGTCAGATACGCCGGCACACGTTTAAGGCGTACGCGGTGCGACCGCACCCGCTCGCTCGCCTCGCTCCCGCCTCTCTCAGCCCCTGCTCGATTGGCTTTGGTGGGAAGTCCTGCTAACCTCTCCCCGCGACGCGAGTAAGTTTTCTCTGTGATTGATCTGGGCAACGAGATTGTGCAATGGGGAAAGGATGCTGAAGTGAAGTTTGAAGTTTGCGATTTGACCTTGTTTTTTTCCTGATTTTATTTGATTTAGGTTGCAATATACGATAGAGTTGTGTGTGGAGGGTTATCTCAGCAGAGATGAGGGTTGTAGGAGGTATAGTAAGGCTCGGGTAATTACATGGGTAGTGCGTAATGTTGATGACCTCACTATCGCAAAAGCACATGAAGAGTTGGCAAAACACATCACATACGGTCTAAAACAGCGGCCTACTCTGTGGTTTTATGATAAGAACTGTGGAGAAGATGCTGTTGCCACTGAGGACAGTCAACTCTGTAGTTTTCTTAATATGTATTGGGATGAGTTGAGGCCGAAACTGATGGTTGGTTTGAATGAGGAGCCAATTTCAACTATCCCTGGGCCATCAAACCCTGCTGCTTCCAGAGTATATATCCCTGGTACATCTGAAGCACCCCCCTCAGTTGATCCATTTGAGCATAGTCATGAGGAGTATGTGGGTGTGGATGATGAGCAGATGTATATGGGCAGTCAGCAAATTCTAGATGAACACATTGCAGAAGAATGCTATGCAAGTGATCAGATGGATGCTGGTACTGTCCCAAGTTCAGATGACATAGAGGAAGCAGAGATGGATGATGCAGACCCAGCAGAGTTGGTATTTGGCTAAGATCCTGACAAACCAGACATAAGAAAATCAGCTAAATTCCTTGACATGCCTGCATTTAGAAAAGCCATTAGACATTATGCTATTCTAAATGGATTTGTCATTAAAATTTATAAGTCAGACACAAAAAGGTTCATTGGTTTGTGTGAGCACAGTACATGCCCATGGCGCATCCATGCTTCTATGGTGCATGATGGGGTGACCATAATGGTATGGCCCCTTATGTAAATCTTTATTTTGAAATGTTATAATTGAATTGTTGGCTAGCATGTATTGGACTTTTGTTCTTTGATTGTGCAGATAAAAACATTCAATCCTGTGCACAATTGCCCAACTACAAAAATGGTGGGCACAAGGATGGCAAGCCAAGGATGGGTGGCTGACAGGCTTAAGGGATGGCTGGACAGAGATCCTTCAAGAACACCAAGTGATGCAATACAAAAGTTTGAAGACCAGTACAAGACAAAAATTGACTACCAGAAAACATGGAGAGGTATGCAAATTGCTCTTGAACAAATTCATGGCAAGTATGAAGAGTCTTTTCAATTTCTTGTTAACTGGAAGCATGAGGTATTAGAGAAGTGTCCTGGATCCATTGTAGTGATAGATTTCAAGACTGTTGGTAATATGAAGTATTTTCATAGGTTTTTTGTTGCATTGAAACCCTGCATAGACGGTTTCTTAATTGGTTGTAGACCTTATGTTGGAGTTGCTGCAACCTTTTTAAATGGAAAGTACAAGGGTCACTTAGCATCAGCCACAGCTGTAGATGGACACAATTGGCTGTTTTATGTGGCATTTGGTGTGTTTGATACTGAAACTGAGGCAAACTGGACCTGGTTTTTCACAAACTTGCACACAGCAGTGGGTACTCCACCTGGGTTAGTTATTAGTAGTGATGCATGCAAGGGGTTGGCTAGAGCTGTTCAAAAGGTTTACCCACAGTCTGAACACAGGGAGTGCATGAGGCATTTATATAGTAACTTCATGAAGAAATTTCATAGCTCAGTATACACAGACAACCTATATCCAACTGCTAGGTCATACACTGAGACCAGGTTCAAATGGCACATGGAACAGATATTCACACACTCCCCTGAGGCATTTGAATATCTTCAGAAACACCATACTGGCATCTGGTATAGATGTGGGTTTTCTACTGACAGCAAAGTAGATTACCTAACAAATAACATCTCAGAAAGTTTCAACAACCAGATCAAACCCTACAAGTCTTTGCACCTGTATGAGTTGTTTGACAGGATCAGGGTGTTAATCATAAAGAAGTTTGCACTGAGAAAAGAAGTTGGCAGGAGCTTTGAGGGATTTGTCCTGCCCTCAGTGATGAAGGAGTTGTTCATGGCATCAAAAGACCTTGGATATCCTCACATAGATAGGAAAGATCATAAGGTGGCAGAGGTGACCTTGGATAGCAAAAAAATTGTTGTGGACCTACATGATAGAACTTGCACATGTAGGCAGTTTGAGCTAACTGGCAAGCCTTGCAAGCATGCTCTGGCCTTCATATGTTCAATGAGAGGGGCTGCCATTGAGAATTATGTGGATAAGGCCTATTATGTTGACAAGTTCAGAGAAGCTTATACTGGTTCAATCCCTGCAATGCCTGACAAATCTAAATGGAAAGAGGTGGATCTGAGATTTCAAATTCATGCTCCAAAGCAGAAGAAATATCCTGGTAGGCCTAAGAAGGAAAGGATCAAGTCTTTTCTGGATCCTCATAGAAGAAGGGTCAAATGCAAGAGATGTGGAGGCATTGGTCACTGGGCAAGGGGGTGCAAGAACCCAACCACTGATGAGCCATCTGATGCACCTGCTGAGCAGCCAGAGGAGGAAGCTATTCAACAGCCAAGAAAGAGGTAACTGCAATAAAATTTTATTCTATCTTGCCTTGTTGTAACATATCGTTGACCTTATAGAGTTGTCATTTCAGAAAGCCAAGGAAGGAGCCACCACCTGAAAGCCAACCAAAGAGGAAGTCTGGAAGACCCAAAAAGGTTGCTGCCAGTACCCACGAGTCTCAACAGACCCAACAGGCTTCCCAGAGCAACCCTCCAGAAACACCAAGCAAGACAAGAGTAGGGAAGAAAAGAGCAGCTGCAACACCAAGTACCCAGCAGTCCCAACAGAGCAACCTTCCAGTCACACCAAGCAAGACAAGGGCAAAGAAAAAGAGAGCAGCCCAAGTTAGTCAAGCACTCAAGCTTCAGTAAGCACTCCTAGCACTTCAGGGAAGAAGAGGAAAACACCCGTGAAGAACCAGTGGAGTGAATTCTTCCTCAATTTCAACAAATGGGTTTGATGTGTCTGGGTTCTACTTTTGTGCTTTTGTGAATGTACTGCTGTAAATGTGCAAGTTCTGTATGTTAGAAACTTGTATTGGCATGACCTTGCCTGGTAGACCAGGTACTGCCACTTTTATAAATATTTGGCTTCCATGGCCAATACTTTATGCCTAAAACTATGTGGGTATGGCTTTCATGCCAATGCCAGTTCATGGGTCAGCTGCTATGCAAATGTAGCTGCTATGCTTGTATGCCTGAACATTGCTGGCAACAATTGCATTCTATGTCAGTATTATTATGCTTCTATGTTTCTCTGCAAATGTAATCAGTACGAAACCACAGATGCAAATTGTCATAACCACATATCACAAATCTTTGTATGCCTGAACAATGCTGGCAACAATTACATCTACTTTCCTATTGACATAACCACAGATCACAAAAGATGCAAATTGTCACTGACATAACCACATATGACAACAATGGATAAAAATCAGTACCATTGCATAGCTTGTATTGTACATGAATACATAACTTGGGCATACATAGCTTGCATAAAGCATTCATTACATAACTAACATTCAGCACCTACTACCTAATTCTGATAATTCCTCAACAAGATGGCTGCCAAGAACACAATGCATCCAAACAGCACATACAGACAAAAAGTGAAAAGCTTATCAATCTTAGCTATCTTCTTCCCTATCTCCTCCACATCATCCTTCAACATGACCAAAGTTGCTAGCACCTCATCCACACCCGTGTTAGCTTCCTCAGTGTACTGCTTAACAGATGTTTCCTGCATCAATCCTTCAACATAGCTCTCATATTCGGCCGCCCACATGAAGAACTTGCATGTCCCCAGACCCTAGCAAACGAAAAGAACAAGTCATTTCCCCACGAAAACCAAACAGATCGAACTCACCAACGCAAAGTTAATTAACTCACCCGCACATTTTGTTTGCACTTGTAGAAGATTTTGCCAAAAGATTGAGGACTCTTACTCCGCAGCTTGATCACAGGAATCTTACACTGTGGGCATGACACAAGGGGGGATCAAATCCACTAGTTGTCGATGCGGACCAGCTAGATTCCATCCCGCCGCGCTCTTGATCTCCTTCCCCACGGCCGCGATTCTGGAATTAAGGCCGCATCGAAGAACCCTAATCGCTCCCAAGAACCCTAGAGCGCGAGCGAAGGGGCTGAGAGAGGCGGGAGCGAGGTGAGCGGGCTGCGTACGCCTTAAATGTGTGCCGGCGTATCTGACATGCGGGCCCTACCGTATTAATCCTATGTCCCTCGTATTTGGCCCGGTATTGCTTCGGAAATGTGTTTTTCGTCCCCTAAATGGCAGCGCTGAGGTTTAATTGCTGAGAAAATGACACTTTTAAGAATACGCACTAAGTAATGGCAGTTCCGAATATAGACAACTTTATAATGGCATGGATGTAAAAAACCCGTTTTTATATTGAAGTTTTAGAGCAACTTCCAACCAGAGAAAGCTAAATGCTTTTTTCAAATAAAGGCACCACGATTGCTGATTGGCGTCAATGTCATGCCGTGATTGAGAGCCTTTAAGTCCTGCAGGTATTCATCGAACATCCCATGCGGCCCGAAGCCTGACGGCTGCTTCTCCACCTCCTTGGCAGCATGAGTGCGAGCCTTGAAGTCCTGCACGTATTCATCGAACATCCCATGCGGCCCGAAGCCTGACGGCCCGTCCATCCAGCCACGCTTCTCCACCTCCTTGGCACCATGAGCGTGAGCCCTTGTCTTCTCCCTGATAATGCATGGCTGGCCGAAGCCTGACGGCCCCTCCGTCGAGATGCCCCTCTCCACCTCCTTGGCATCATGAGTGTGAGCGGTTGCCTTCTCCAGGTCCAAGGGCGGCGCCTTCATCCGGAGGAGTTTGTCCACCTCCGTGGCAATCGAGCGAGCCAATGCCTCCCAATCGAACGGCCGCCTGTGCTTCGTGAGACGCTTCTTGAGGCGGTAGCCGCGGCACTTGTTCACGAGCTTCGACCTCCCCATGGCGACGCCGACGCGACGGCCGGCTGGTGGAGGGGGAAACAGGGGTGGGCGGTGAGACCCCTCCTCCGTCCGTCCGCCCTCCTCCACCTCTTCGGCATCATGAGAGCGAGCCCTTGCCTCCTTCGGATCGAAGGCCGGCCCCTCCTCCTCCACCTCCACCTCCTCGGCATGGGAGCGAGCCCTTGTCTCCGGGTCGAAGGAAAGAGCGAGAGAAAATACCTCCAGGCCGAAGGGCGGCCTTTGCTTCACGATCTCCGGAGCGCGAGTGCATGCCTCCAGGTCGAAGGGCTCGATCTCCACAGCCGGGCACTTGCTCGCGAGATTCGACTTCCCCATGGCGACGCGACGGCCGGCTGGTGAAGTGGGGAGATTCCCCATGGCAACGCGACGGACGGCGGCGAGTCTCGGCGGGAAAAAAATCGTGTATCCGGGGTTGGTGGAGGAGAAAGGCTACGGCGCGGCGGTGATGGGGGAGGAGGGAGGCGGCGGCGGCGGACGGCGAGTATCGGATGGGGAATATGGAGGGAAGCCTTGCTGCGCCTGCGTAACGCCAACGGCCAGGCCCGGCACGGGCCCGTTAGACACTATTCGTGCATTCCGTAAACACGCCACTGGCCTCGGGCCTCGCCCCTGGCTTAGTCACGGTCCGTTAGCCCAGAATAAGCTTAAAAAAATATATTCCATCAGAAGTAATTCACGGTCCCGTTGACTTAACGCGGCAATGTGCATTTTATTAGTGCTGGGAGTATAGGCCGGGCCGATTGGGCCAGCACGAGCACGGCCCGAAAAATAAGGCACGATGCCTGGCCCGGCACGAAAGGCAAATGGGCTGTGCCGGCACGGCCAGAATGGCCGTATCGGGCCGTGCCTCAAAATTAGGCCCGTCGTGCCCTCAGCACGGCCCGATTCTCTGGGCCGTGCTTTGGCCGGCACGGCCCGAATATGGCCCGATCAATGCATTTTACCTTTTGCCAGGGCTTAACAGCTACCTAAATATTAAATGGCCCATCGCTTGTGTACAGCTACTAGAACAGGACCGAGGTGCTCGTCGCTTCCCCAGGCAGTAGCTCGTAGCTTCCCTAGGCATCCCAACAGCAACTGCGTCCCCATGCAAATGCCGACTTTTAAATAGCCCATCCCAACAGCAGCTCGTAGCTTCCCCAGGCATCCCAACGACCACAGCACGAAGCTAGCGATTGTTGGGCTGTGCTCGGGCCGGCACGGCCTGACAACAGCCTGCCGTGCTTTTGGGCCATGCCGGGCCTTAATTTCGGTCGTCCATGCTGGCCCGGCACGGCCCGAAGAGTCAGTCGTGCCGTGCTGGCCCATTTAGCTTTGGCCCGAGGCACGATGGGCCCGGGCCGGGTCGGCACGGCACGACCCAACTCCCAGCACTACATTTTATAACGGTATTGTCCTCTGAACGAACGAACGCCGCCATGCGTGCGTGCGTGCATGATTAGGCAGTAGATAAATAGCAAAAATATCAATTAATTACGTGGACAAATGGAAAGTCGGGAGGGAGAAACAAGTGAATTAGCCACGAGGGAGAAACAAGTGAATTAGCCACTAGCGAGTGTTACGAGCCGAGCTTGCGAGGATTAAAATATTCTCTACGGTTCCTTAATACCTGTCGTTTTGTATATTGACAGGCTACAATGCATCTTGCGAGTGAGAAAACGGTGAGAGCTTGCTGATGAAATTGATGAATAGTCGCACATTACCATGGTTGGATCAGTGATTGATACCGATGATGAACTCGGTGAGTGAGTGCACGAGTGTAGAAGCAGGGGGTTCTGTGTGTTGTGGTCGTGGTTGGTTAATTGAGTGAGTTGCCTGTCCAGTGAGCGGCGCTTAGTCTCCAACCAAGTAGGAATCCGACGGAGTTTATCCAATGCAGCATCGTGCCGTGTTTGAGATGGAGCTGCAGCAAACTAGGAAACTGTAGTCACTGTGAGGTGAGAAGACGAGAATGCAAGACAGAAAGCAGCTGCGTTAGCTGCAATTTGATTTCTTCAGAATAACCACGGGAAGTCGGAAACAAGGAAGTTAAGTATCGGCCAATGGATTAGCTCTAGTCCACTGGCCTAATGTGGTGCTCTAGAATACAGGGGTAGTAGTTTCATGCTTATCTGGCTTGACAAATGAGTGTTCTTTCATGAATCGTTTAAGAGAGCATAGCAAAAGATTGTAGATACCTGTAATGGGCTAAGAGACCAAGCCTAGCAAGTTAATGGTTTAGCTGATCCATTCACAAGTATTCCATACTTCAAATCACCGCTGATGCATTCCATCGACTTTCATCAGGCATACAATACAAATATACAATACACCATTCTAGTTTCTGCTGACCATAGCGAACGGAAGGGTGAGATTCCTAACTTCTTCACACTAACTCGTACAAATAATAAGCATCATTGCTTGATCACCGCAGCGCACTCGGACTGCCAGACAGTACTGCAGCAGCCCGCCTAGGCAAAACTGATGCAGATGCTTGAAGATCACACCATCGGCTGTCCCCGGCCTGCGTATAATGACAGGCAGATATGAAATCGGCCAGCACAAAAAAAACTGAAGAATCACAAGTTTACAGGGATAAAATGAAAGAAAAAACCAATAATTATTCCACATATTACAGTCAGGGCTAGCTACCTAAGCAGCAAAGGTTATAACCGCACGGCTATTGTACATGATCAGCAACTAGACTACAGGTCACTACCAAAGTCAAGCACAACTAGGCCATCAAATGGTTAACAATCTTTTACTACCCAGGCCACCGATTCATTGTTGTGGTGCCCAGCAGATTGTACAGACCAAACACTCCCAAAACGGGAAGATAGGCGCTACATAGACCTGCGATCCATAACATCCACAAACAGCAGACTACTCCGATCACATCCATTTGGATCGCTGAATCACTTTTCATCACCTCCATCAGCATCCTCCTTTGAATTCTCCTCTTTAGCATTGCCTTCTGCATCGTCTTCATCGTTTTCTTCTTCACCTTCCTCATCATCAGACATGCTATTTATTACTTCCTCTATGATGTGCTTCACCTCTGACTTTCTATCCATGAGGTCCATCCTAAAATGAGCTCCTGTAGTCAAAATAATCACAGCAAACATGTCACAGCAAACCTCTGACTAACTCAACAATTACATCATTCAAAGCTGCTCCAATGAAACATACAAGACCACAAAAAAAAACCTAATTGCTGAAGAACATCAGCTAAAGTTGCCTACAAGACAATATAACAGAGTCTCCAGGGCACAAGAACATGCAACATGTGAAGAACATAATTATCTGCATACCGTGTTTGAAGAACACCAAAGAGCTGCATGCTGTTGTCAGTGACATATTGAAGGAAGTGGACTTCTTACCGGCGTGCTCTTAGTCAGTGGAATCGTGATGATGAATGTTGCACGAAGATTCAGAAGAATTTTGCCATTTTTCTGTTGTATGGTGGTGTAGAGGCAAGCCCCCCCATCTTGGCTTCACAAACTGAATGCTCATTTGTTCCCAAGAATAATTTGGAAGAGGCAATTCTTTTGCTTCCAGGGCACAAGAACATGCAACATGTGAAGAACATAATTATCTGCATACCGTGTTAGAAGAACACCAAAGAGCTACATGCTGTTGTCAGTGACATATTGAAGGAAGTGGACTTCTTACCGGCGTGCTCTTCTTAGTCAGTGGAATCGTGATGATGAATGTTTCACGAAGATTCAGAAGAATTTTGCCATTTTTCTGCTGTATGGTGGTGTAGAGGCAAGCCCCCCAATCTTGGCTTCACAAACTGAATGCTCATTTGTTCCCAAGAATAATTTGGAAGAGGCAATACTTTTGCTCATGATACTATTGAAGAAGTGGTACCTTGGGAAGTCTCACTGGGATCCCTCAGTGATGGAGCATTTAACCTTTGCATTGTCACTATGTGGCCAGACATCAGTTCTTGCAAAACATCTCGAAGAGATTTTACCTGGAATATACCCTCGAACTGAGAGATGGTACAGTCTAGCTCTTTGCTATTTTGCAGCTTCTGATAATGAAGCAGCGTTAAATTTGTTGAAACTTTTAAATAAGAATGAGAGTCCCAATAACATAATGGCCCTGCTGTTAGCTGCTATGATATGCAGTTTTGATTATCATCTTGCTTCTGAGGGTGTAGAGTATGCAACAAGAGCTGTTACAGATGCTGACTCAACAGATGATCATTGAAAGAGTGTTGCCCTTCATTTCCTGGGGAGTTGCCTCGCCAAGAAGTCTAAAATTGTTTCATATGATCAGCAAAGATATCTCTTGCAAGCCATGGCTTTGAAGTCACTTAATGAGGCGGTTTCTCTTGACCGCCACAAACCAAATTTAATATTTGACATGGGGATTGAATACGCTGAGCAACGAAATATGCATGCTGCCTTGAAATGTGCAAAATAGTTTGTTGATGCAACTGGTGGATCTGTTTCAAAAGGTTGGAGATTACTATCTCTGGTTCTTTCAGCACAGCAAAGATATTCGGAAGCTGAGGTGGTGACTGATGCTGCATTAGACGAGACTACAAAGTGGGAGCAAGGACCATTACTTAGAATTAGAGCTAAATTGAAGATTGCACAATCATTGCCCATGGAAGCAGTTGAATCATACCGTACCCTTCTTGCTCTCATTCTAGCACAGCGAAAGGCTTACGGATCTATCAAAAAGGGCAGAGGTTTGTATTCTCAAATATGAAAAAGTACC
Source organism: Raddia distichophylla (assembly GCA_005191435.1). Classification (NCBI taxonomy): domain Eukaryota; kingdom Viridiplantae; phylum Streptophyta; class Magnoliopsida; order Poales; family Poaceae; genus Raddia; species Raddia distichophylla. Next base: position 3,270,979 of record SPJY01037268.1, on the reverse strand, counting down.
TTGTATCCTTGTGTAAGATGATTTAAAAACTGGTTTTTGTTTGCCATGTTTGATCCTTGATTTAAATTTATCTCTACTATTATAAAGCACCTTGTGGACGTGGTGGTTGTTCGAACTTCCAATCCGAAACATTCATCTCGCTTGTTGCAAATTGCTTTGCACCGTCCGATCTACTCGCGATCCGTTCGCTGGCCATTGCGATCTGCTCGCTGTGATTACGGATCGCAATAACTCCCCGTCCTCAACCTACCCCGCAAAACCGTGCCTTCCTTCGTCCCCCCTCTGTCACTCCCTCCCTCCACCGCACCTCCCTCACCCGCTGCCCCCGCCTCCGCACCCCCTCTCTCCGCCGCACCCGCTGCCTCATCCACTCTCCTTCCGCCGCCCTCTCTCTCTCTCTAACCTCCCTCACCCGCTGCCCCCGCCGCCGCACCCCCCTCTCCGCCGCCCCCTCCCTCTCTCTCCGCCGCCCCCTCCCTCTCTCCCGTCGCCCCCACCGGCAACCCGGGGCCTCCCTAGCTTGAAGGTTTAGATATATTTGTTAACCTGTATGTTTATGCCACTTTTCTTTAATTACAATCTGTCTTCTTTATTTTTTGTTGCAGGAAAGTTTTGGTCATTTTTGTCTTTTGTTTATTGGTTCTTTGTTCCTCTTTTGTCCATGATGTTTGGTTAGGAGTTCGTTTCTTTGAGAGGGTCAAGGTGCAGGACATTTTGAGTCCTTGGTGGATTTGCACTGCATGAAAGATGATGATTGCACTCATGGTTCTAACAACGATATATTCTATTTTCAAGCTCGAGCTACAAGTATTTAGTTTCCTATATGATTTCTTCTGTTAAATAAAAGCAAACTCAGCAAAACCCTGTTGTGTCTACATGTGGTTCTTGTTAAGAAATTGTAATCATCTTACAAATATGAGTAGTATGCTTAAAAAAATTACTATTGAATTTCAGTTGCTTCTTGATCAACAGTGAAAAACATGATATTGTTCTTTGATTCACGTCCATTACCATAGTTACCCAACATTTGATTTTGGTGGTTGAGTGTTTTGAGCTAACAACGTTGCACCAATCAATTATTTTTTTCTTGCGGCTTTACCAAATATTATTCTGGCTAAATAAGTTTATGGAACTACTACTACACAATACTGTATTGTCAGGGCGTCTGCCAACTGTACACTTTGTTGACAAAATCCGCATCTTCCTAAGTTGAGGAAGGAGCTCGGGTGGCGCAAGAGTATTGGCTATTAGGCCTCCATAATGTTTTTAATAGAACATCTATTAAAAATGTATTTTGGTAGTAGGGTAGATGCATTTCTTTTTATTTCATATATTGGCTCGATTTATGTTTTTCTTTCTCCCCTTTTAGTCCGTGGCAGAGCATGGGCATTTTGCTAGTCTACTGAAATTATCTAGATAAATTCTACATTTTGTCCTTAGTTTGAAGTGGGATTCGAATTATTGGCCCGTAGTTCTCCACATAGACCAGTGTCCCTCGCAGAAATATTCTAACTATTATTTTTATATTTGTATTTACTACTGAATTGGATTGCCACCATTTTTTTTACCAACGCACCCTGTTGATGATTCACATTTCATCTTTGGATCAGTCTATTCGATTTTTCACTTGTTCTTTTCCATCCTATTCTCCGGAAATTCTTTCAGGAAAATAATGATAAAGTGAGCTGAGTTTGATGTTGGCAAGATCCTGCCAACCTTTATGCTAGTCTTTCCTATTGGAGAGATGCTGATATATGTTTACAGAAGACCAAGGCCCTGTTCTTTTGAACTGATCTGATCGGCTGAAATGACTGAACTTTGGGAGCTTCTCAAGGTAGTTTTGAGATTCGGATATATTTCATTTGACTTGGTTTTTAAAGCGTTAGGACCCACCTTCAAAACAACGAAAAAACGCACTCAAAAACTCAAAGCATATGCGTTTTCAAAACGTAGATTAGTAGTTAAGCTGTTAAGCTGAAAAGAACTGAACCTAAATCCCTGAAAACGTACTCTGCCACAACACTTCATGCAGAAGGTGAGGGGAACTTGGTCACAAATTCTTGTCTCATTAGTCATACCTGTACCATTGTGTTGGAAAAGAATGAAATCCATCTTCATGCTACCTGCTTTATCAGGTTTGTCTTGCATGGAGATAAACTATAATTGAAGATCAAGTGTATAATTGAGATGCAATAATTTCAAATCACTTTTGAATTGTGATGTTCATATAGGCAGACATTCATAAAAATCATAAAAATGAAGAAGTTGAAAATATCTTACTTTGGTTTACTATATTTTCATATATTCTTGTGCCATTATGACATTTTCTTATTTTATCAGGTTATATGCGTGAGGTGCATGAGCAGACACAAGGTGCACTGGTTTCGTACTTCAACGTGCTCTCAATAGAGCTAGAGCATGTGGCATCCATGGTGTATCCATTCGTGTTCTCTCCTAACAGGGGCCCAAATACCTTCTAGTGGCAAGGAGCTTTCTCTCAGACGCCCTTAAGGCTTACAAAGCCAACAAGGTGTACAGGTGTATATGGGAAAAGGAGAAGAAACACAACTCTCAACTATTAAAAGAAACACGACTCCCAACTTCCATTTGTCTTAAACTAACAAAGTGACTCAGCACCTAATATAAAATTAGTCTACATACAGTAAGTTTCCTTATCAGTTTTACTATTTTTAACATTTCATTATACCCTAAATAAGTCAGATATGATCCAAAATACGTTTCACCATGCGTCTACACATTTAGAAGTTAATTTAATGATGTGAGACAAAAATTTACAATTAAGAATTAAAAATAATTTTCTACCATACATAAATCAGCACACCAAAGGTAGCGTAACATTTCTTTTACATGATAACTCCTAACCCATTATATTACTGGCTAATTCCATATGAATTCAGAAATTAAAACATCTGAGTCTCACCTATGCGTATGATATCGATCAACACCACGATATAAAAGCCATCAAGGTGTTGTCGAGAAATCTTATCCAAAAAAATTACATTATAACCGCCAACATTAATGGTATATCTTATCAAACGAATCGCATTAAGTACCGTTGTGTTTGAAAACAGCAGGATTATCTTATCAAACGAATCTATGCTAATATAAGAAAATGTCTCCCTTTCAGTGTCAACTACTTATTTTAAACAAATTGACATGATGAAATGACAAAAAATAAAAGTAACTAAATGTTTAATCGTTAATCTTGAAATAAGTCACACTATATTGTTTCTATGTAACTAGATTTCCACTCTTTAATTTTAGAACAAATACTATATCGATAAAAACTAAAATTAATTATAGACATAAAGCATTAAAAATGAATGTGTTATATCAGTAGGATGTATCTTATCAACCACATCGTCTTTTACTAGGATGCGAAGAATACTTTTAAGCAAGGTTCCAAAAATCCCGATTAATCCCCGATTAGTCCCCGATTAATCTCTAGTCGATTGTCCTCCGATTAGGACCGATTACCGATTAATTCCGACTAGTGCCGATTTATGTGTCCGATTAATCCCGTTTAACCCTAGTCCCCACCTCGCCGCCCGACTGGCGACTAGCGACTTTTAGAACCTTGCTTTTAAGTTGACCACGCTCATTATCTTTTTCAATGTCATGGTTAAATTCACATTGTATATTAACCTTGTATTTTTGAACCACGTCGTATGCTAACAACGTGTTTAAAATTTTTTACAATCTTATAGCTGCTTCATGGCGAAGTGTAATGTCCATTGCAGCAAATAAAGCTTAAATAATACATGTATCTAAACAGAAGATACATCACAATAAAAATATATCACAATGATGATTAAATTATAAGTATAAAAAATACTAGCTGATATAATTATTATTTACATGCAATTGATTGCGAATAGAATAAAAAATGTTTTTCCATTAATAATAAAGTTTGAATAACTAAACATAAAATTGGTAAGAAACTACAATATTAAAAAACATGCGTTGTTTTGCATGTTTTGTCTAAGTAAAGTATGTTTTCAATTTTGCAGTTTCTCACCAATTTCATGTTTAATTATAAAACTTTATTATTAATAAAAAAACATTCTTCCTTATATCCACAATCAATTGGATGTAAATAATAATAGAACTAGTAACTATTTTTTATTTAGTTATAATTTAATTATAATTATGATATTTTGATTGTGATATATTTTCTGTTATATGCATTTATTATCCAAGCTTTATTAGCTGCAATGGAGATTACACTTCGCCGTGAAGTAGCTCTAAGATCTTAAAAATTTTAAACACGTTGTCAACATACTACGTGGTTCAAAAATATCAAGTAAATATGCAATTCGAGTTTGACCATGACACAGAAAAAAATAAGAGCCAGGGTTAACTTAAAGGTATTCTTAACATCCTATTAAAAAACGGTATATTTAATAAGGTACATCCTACTGATATAATACATATTTATTTTTAATTCTTTATGTATTTAATTACTCTTAATTTTTATCGATATAGTATTTTCTAAATATTAAAGAGTGGATGTTTAGTTATTTACAAACAATAAAATATAACTTTTTTCAAGATTAAAGAGCAAACAATTTTTTATTTTTGTCATTGCACCATGACAATTTATTTGAAACAAGTAGTTGGAATCGGAAAAGAGACATTTTCTTAAATTTGTATAGCTTTAAAATATAAGCCTGCTGTTGGCAAAATGGCACACCGATACTTACTGCGATTCGTTACATAAAATATACCATTAACGTTAATGGTTATAATGTATTTTTTTGGATGAGATTTCTCGACAACACCTTACTAAAGAATCTCATATCATAGTGTTGCTCGGTGCCATACGCATAGGTAAGACTCGAATGTTTCGGTTCTTGATTTCATATGAAACTATGCAGCGCTGTAATGAGTTAGGATTAATTATGTACGAGGAATGTAACGCTGTCTTTAATGAACTGACTTTTATAAAAGGTAGGAGACAATTTTTAATTCTTAATTGTAAACTTTTTCTTCACATTATTGACTCAATTGTGAATGTGCGGGTGTGTGATAAAATATATTTTGGATCATATTAGACTAATTTAAGGTATAATAGAGTTTTAAAAATAGTAAAATTGAATATTGATTTAAACCATTCTCAGCATTAAAGACAAAAGGGATGTTGCGTACGTACCAACCACAGCTTAAGGTAGGAAACTTCAAGGTATGGAGAAGTGCGGCGAGCCTTTTGCCTCCGCCTCCGCCTCCTTCACGGCCTCAAAAAGAATGGGTTTTTTACGAAGCGGAGGGACATCTCACTCGTGTAGCCGAGCTCCTTCAACCGCTCGCCAATAGCGTCCAGGTCGACAGGCTGTTCCTTCGCTACCCAGACGCCCTTCACCCCCTTAGCGCCATAAACGGCTAGGTCGAAGGGCTCGCCAGGTGTGGCAAGAGTGTAGTCGTCCAGCCTTTGTGCACCTTCGTGATAATGCATGGCCCCTCTTCAAAGTCTGCGGGTAGAGGCCGAGGCCCACCCGTCTTGACGTAAGTGCGAGCCTTTAAGTCCTGCCAGCATTCATAGATCAGCCCATACGGCAGGCCGAAACCTGACGGCTAGAGGTGGCCAAACGAGCCGGGCCAACAAGGCCGAACCGGGCCGGCCAGCTCTGTTCACCGAATCGGGCCGTCCTGGTTCGATGAACCGAACAGAACTTGGGCCGAGGCCTCGGCCTGTCGGGCCAGCCCGGTTCGGTTCATCACCGTAGCATATTTATTTAATTAAATATATTCATTTATATATATTTCTAATGATATATAGTGTATTTACGCAATTTATAGTGTATATTTGTAAAATACAGTAATATTTCTTAATTTATTTAGATATTTTTTAATTAAAATAAACCAACCCATATAAAACCAACCTGACCAGGTTCGGTTACGGTTCGCATAGTAAACGAACCAAACGAGCCCGAACCGGGCCGGCCCGTTGGCCACGTCTGCTGACGGTGGCTTCTCCACCTCCTTGGCACCATGAGTGTGAGCCCTTGTCTTCACCTCCTTGGCACCATGAGTGTGAGCCCTTGTGTTCTCTAGGGCGTCAGAGAACAGCCCCTGCGGCTGGTTGAAGGTCGATGCCCCCTCCTTTGAGACGCCCTTCTCCACCTCCTTGGCACCATGAGTGTGAGCCCTTGTCTTCTCCAGGGCGTCAGCGAACAGTCCGTGCGGTTGGCCGAAGCCTGACGACCCTTCTCCACCTCCTTGGCATCATGAGTGTGAGCGGTTGCCTTCTCCAGGTCCGAGGGCGGCGCCTTATGATAAAATATATTTTGGATCATATTAGACTAATTTAAGGTATAATGGAGTTTTAAAAATAGTAAAATTGAATATTGAATCAAACCATTCTCAGCATTAAAGAAAAAAGGGATGTTGCGCCCGTACAAACCAGCTTAAGGTAGGAAACTTCCCAAGGTATGGAGAAGTGTGGCGAGCCTTTGCCTTTGCCTTTGCCTCCGCCTCCTTCAAGGCCTCAAAGAACGGGTTTTTTACGAAGCGGAGGGACATCTCACTCGTGTAGCCGAGCTCCTTCAACCGCTCGCCAATAGCGTCCAGGTCGACAGGCTGTTCCTTCACTACCCAGACGCCTTTCACCCCCTCAGCGCCATAAGTGGCCAGGTCGAAGGGCTCGCCAGGTGTTGGCAAAGAGCGTAGTCGTCCAGCCTTCGTGCACCTTCGTGATAATGCATGGCCCCTCTTCAAAGTCTGCGGACAGAGGCCAAGGCCCACCCGTCTTGACGTAAGTGCGAGCCTTTAAGTCCTGCCACCATTCATAGATCGGCCCATACAACAGGCCGAAACCTGACCGCTAGAGGTGGCCAAACGGGCCGGGCCAACAAGGCCGAACCGAATCGGGCCGTCCTGGTTCGATGAACCGAACCGAACTTGGGCCGAGGCCTCAGCCCGTCGGGCCAGCCCGGTTCGATTTTGGCCCGGTTCGGTTCGTCACTGTAGCATATTTATTTAATTAAATATATTCATTTATATATATTTCTAATGATATATAGTGTATTTACGCAATTTATAGTGTATATTTGTAAAATACAGTAATATTTCTTAATTTATTTAGATATTTTTAATTAAAATAAACCAACCCATATAAAACCGGCCTGACCCGGTTCGGTTACGGTTCGCACAGTAAACGAACCAAACGGCCCCGAACCGGGCCGGCCCGTTGGCCACGTCTGCTGACGGCGGCTTCTCCACCTCCTTGGCAGAGTGTGAGCCCTTGTCTTCTCCACCTCCTTGGCACCATGAGTGTGAGCCCTTGTGTTCTCTAGGACGTCAGAGAACAGCCCCTGCGGCTGGTTGAAGGTCGATGCCCCCTCCGTTGAGACGCCCTTCTCCACCTCTTTGGCACCATGAGTGTAAGCCCTTGTCTTCTCGAGGGCGTCAGAGAACAGCCCGTGCGGCTGGCCGAAGCCTGACGACCCCTCCGTCGAGATGCCCTTCTCCACCTCCTTGGCATCATGAGTGTGAGCGGTTGCCTTCTCCAGGTCCGAGGGCGGCGCCTTCATCCGAAGGACTTTCTCGACCTCCCTAGCAAGCGAGTGAGCCAATGCCTCCCGATCGAACGGCCGCCTGTGCTTCGTGAGACGCTTCTTGAGGCTGTACTTGTTCACGAGCTTCGACTTCCCTATGGCGACGCCGACGCGACGGCCGGATGGTGGAGAGGGAAACAGGGGTGGGTGGTGAGACCCCTCCGTCCGTCCGCCCTCCTCCACCTCCTCGGCGTCATGAGAGCGAGCCCTTGCCTCCTTTGGATCGAAGGCCGACCCCTCCTCCACCTCCACCTCCTCGGCGGCAAGAGAGCGAGCCATTGTCTTCGGGTCGAAGGCAAGAGCGAGAGAAAATACCTCCAGGCCGAAGGGCGGCCTGTGCTTCACGACCTCCAGAGCGCGAGTCCATGCCTCCAGATAGAAGGGCGGCTGGTGCTTCTCAATCTCCACAGGCGGGCACTTGCTCGCGAGATTCGACTTCCCCATGGCGACACGACGGTCGGCTGGTGAAGTGGGAAGATTCCCAATGGCAACGCGACGGAGGGCGGCGAGTCTCAAGGAAAAAAATCGTGTATCCGGGGTTGGTGGAGGAGAAAGGCCACGGCGCGGTGGTTTAGGGGTGGGCATTCAGTTAAAACGGTTTATTCGGTTCGGGTTATTCGGTTTTTTCATATTTCGGTTTTTGAATACCGGGAACCGAATTCTTTGTCTGCAAAATTAGAAACCGAACCTTATTAACCGAAATATTTTGGTTTGGTTCTTTCGGTTTTCGGTTTTAAACCGAAATTTTTAGTAAAAAAGAAGAGCAAAACCATGGCTGGTCCAGCTAATCTAGTCAATAAAATCCGATGCAAGTCATGCACCAAAACAAAATCAATCGGATCCATACTAAATACTCAGCCAGATATGACCACACATTCGATTCAAACAACTCATCAAGCAATGAATCAAACAGTCAAACACATAATAAATAAACATGACACTAATCACTTGAGAGTTGAGAGTCGATCTACTCATCTGCATCGAGCAGCAACGAGACTTGGAGCAGTGGAGCTGCATCGTGAGGAGGGAGATGCGGCAACGTGCGAGGCTTGGAGCAGCGGCAAAAGCCTTGGAGCAGCAACGGCGTGCAGTCGTGCATCGTGAGCTCCTTGAGTGGATCTATCAGCTATGGATAGCTGCAGGCTGCGGGAGGATTAGGGAAGAGGCGGCGCCGCGGCGGCGTCACGATTTACTAAGGGGCTGTTTGGTTGGTGCCTAAGCCACCCACAACTAAGGTTAGGCGCGCCAAAGGGCCTTAGGGAGGTGTTTGGTTGCAGACTAAGGTTAGATACGCCACAGCTTGTTAGGCGCGTCTGCTCTCCCGCGCCATGTAATTTTTCGCCGACATTTGGCGCACGAATCCAGCGCCAAAGACGCCTAACTTCCCCACGCCACAACCCACAGCCCGCACATCTCTCTCCCCACGCTCCCCTCTCTAGCACCAACTAGGGTTTCCCCCTGCAGCAAAGGCGGCCGGCGACCGGAGGGGCGGCAGCCGGCAACCGGAGGGGCGGCGGCCGCAGGGGGCGGCGGCCGCTGCGTAGGGCGCGGCCAAGGGGCGGCGGCCGCTGCGAGGGCCGGCTGCTGCAGGGGGCGGCGGCTGCTACGGAGAGCCGGCTGCTACCTAGCGCTCGCCATCGCCTCCCTCATCGTGAGTACCCCCCTTCCTGCTTCCTCGATCCTCCCCCGAGCCCGCGAGATTGGCGGCGAATTTGTGGCGGATGTTGCACGATGGCTTTCTCGGGGCAGTAGATCGATGCACGGCGTTGGTGCCCCCGCCTCCGCTTGAATTCTGCAGTTTGGCAGGAGGCATCTTGCTGCGAGCTTAGCTAGAATTTGGCGCCATCTATTAGCCCGTACCAGATCGAATGGCTGGTGATTTAAGAGCTTGTTTCCAGGAGAATTATCATTACTTCCCGGAGTGGTTCTCTGCCCGACCTTAAATTGTGAGGAAAAACTGATCATTTTTAGTGGTTCAAATAAATATGTGGCCGAATGTGTGAAAGTATCTTATGAATGTGTGAATGTATTGGTACTTCTAGATTTTTTTGAGGAAATGCTACTTTCTGATGTTGAAATTATGATATTATTGTGTGAACGCATTGCTAACCTATAATTTTCTTTTTTACAAAATGTACTTCATGATGTTGGCAGTATATGATATGATTGTGCGAACATATTACTACATAATTTTATTGAGCAAATGTTGTTGAAGTACAATCGGTTAAGACCATTGTAAACAAAAATAACATGCTTTTCAAGAAAAATTATGTGTGGCGCATTTGTTGTGGCAAGCATCCAAACGGCTACCGAAACATGCCAAGTTTGCCTAAGTTAAGCCATGGGAACAATCCAAACGCTTGCCACAAAAATGTTAGGCGTGCCGGATGTTAGGCGTGGCAGCGAACCAAACACCTACTAAAGTTAGCTAAGTTTCGTATAACTTCGTATAATGTATGCTATACGAAGTTATTACGATGCTAGTTCAATTAACTAGAGATAGCTAATTGATTAAACAGTATGGTTTCCTTTCTTCAGCATCCACTAGAGATAGTGCTTCTCCAGAATTTCTTTTCCTTGCACTAGTGTTTGTGGACCCTGAGTTTAATCCCTTTTTTTTTCATCTTTTGGTTGGTTTATAAAGTTCTTTTGTTATGGTTTGATAGGTGAGGTTGCTATCGTGGACAATGCTCTATTTAGAATTGAGGACGTTGATCTTTAGCAAGTGGCAGTGGACAGTGGTGTACCAGAATACTCTTGGAATATGAGTAGCAAGTGTTTTTTGGGCAAGTAACAAAATGCATTTTCCACCTTTTCTGTAGAACTCGAGGCGTCATTGTAATAGAACCTGGAAATACTGCAGCATTTATGTAGCTGTGGCTGCACAAAGTCGGATCTTTGTCAATCAAAAGCCTGCAGCCTGCCATGTACTTAATCTTAATCTGATTATGGAATTCCAATCTCCTACCTGTGGTGATTCTTCAACTGCCGTTTTGCACGTTGGTTAGATTGATTTCGATGTGGTGGAAGAATCTGCGGTGCATTAGTGCGCACTGCTTTATGAGAAAAGCTGGTGCTAACAGGTTGGACTGTTTGGCAACGCCATCGCATAGGTGACGTCCGTTTGCTTGCCCATTTCAGCTGGCGTTTGGCAGCTGTGGTATGTAATGATCAAGTCTTTTGAGTTCTATAAACATGTCTGACTAGGAACTGTGCTATCCATGCCATTTCCTTTCCCTGTGACAGGGCTGGACTGGCAGGCTGCGCCAATTCTGAATAGTAGCTGGTCGACTAATCTGGTCGTGTTGATCGTCATGCTGCTGAGCCTAAGGAGGAAACCTTGCGGCCGCGATGAGTTATGGCTTGTAGAAATCTAATTAGGAGCTCTTTAAATTATTAAGTAGAATTTTTTTTGTGGTAAAATTATATTGGGGGGTATCACGTTCGATCCATAATGCATTAGATATCATAATAGACCACTGAATCTAGATGCCAAATGTGCAATGCGTAACCAGAGTAAACTGAAGCTGAGCAGAGCTATGAATGTGCATGTATACCTGGTAGTGGAAGCAAGCCCCAAAGTCATGGGGAGCGAGGAAGAAGTGGTCGGCACCTTCGGTCCTGTTCCAGTAAGGCCAGGTCGTGGCGATGTACTTGACAGCGCTCCTCATGATGCGGGGAGCCCTAAACGGCAGCGGGAAGCCCTGCTGGGTGAGGTCGCAGGTGGTGTACACCGGTGTGTAGAACCAGTCGGCCTCCATGGGATCCAGCGTCCGCACGGCGCTGGACAGCAGGAACTGGTGCTCGTATAACTTCGTATAATGTATGCTATACGAAGTTATTACGTTTTCTTTCGTGAAGGAAAAGGAATAGATTTTGGACAAGCTAAATAAATCACATTGCAACCAATGATGTAATAACCACACGCATACATGCTGCTCATCTTCACATCTCCTCCTGCTTTACCTTAACCTCTCTATTCAGACCTCGAAACCGCGCAAGATCGATGGAAGAGAAATGAAACGAAACGACCAAAGAAACGAACAAGAAGAAATGCAATGTACAGATTGCAGCTGTGAGGCTGCGGCTACCATTGCTTGAGGTCGTCGTCCAAGCCCTGGTTCCAGTCGATGAGCTTCTGGCCGGGGTTGAGGAAGACGCCGTCGCGGTGCGGCAGCTTGCGGGCGAGGCCGTTGAGTATCTGGTGGAAGGCGTCGCCGGGCCTGGCCGGCTGGTGGAAGAGCATGGCCTGCTTCATGGAGGGGCTTGCCAGCAGGCGCTGCTTCCGGATGACGTCGTCGAGCGGGATGGAGGCAAGGATGGAGTCGAGCCGCGGGACGTCCTCCTCCGCCACGAACACGCTGATCTGCTCCCACGGGATGGCGTCGGCGAACGGCAGCACGATGTCGTCGGCGATGATCACCGGGATGCAGCCGAACACCACCGCCTCTACCAGCCGCGGGCTCCACGGCGCCCACCCCAGCGGGCACAGGCAGAAGATGGCTCGCTGCATGTCCTCGTAGTACGTCGACGGGTGCTCCGTCGAGATGTCGAACAGCGGGTTGTCCTTAAAGTTCTCCCACACCGACGCCCGAGCGCCCCTGCATACATACATATATCCTTCCATCATAAGCAATCATGCATGCATCACAAGTTCACAGCTAGATAGCATTGTGAGATTTGCCATATGCATCTCTAGTTGGAGGATGGAGGCTGTGGCGATTGGCATTAGTTACCTTGCATAGTAGCCGCCCTCGGGGTCATTGCCCATGTCGTAGAAGAGGCCACGGAAGTAGACGAAGATGGAGCGCGGCGTGCCGGGGGAGATGAGGTGACCCTGCATCTTCTGCGGGTTAGCGTAGGGCGGGATGGTGATGGAGCCGTCCTGCAGGCACACATGGTTCCTCTGCCCGAACGTCTGCACCAGCGTCGCGCGCCAAAGCACCGGAAGGATCCCCCTCTCGATCGCCCTCTCCTCCTAGAAAAAAAATATATTCTCCTCTTTTCAGCTCATGTCGATCGACACAAGTTTCATCAAAAACATACTACTAGTGCATTGATCATCCATGATCTTGGACTGCACCATTTGATTTAACTCCACAATGTGCAATCCACTGAACAGAGTAAATGGAACAAATTTCATTGGAAAAGTATATACTACCAGTACGTTCATCCATGACGTTCGATCCATAATGCATTAGATATATCATAATAGACCACTGAATCTAGATGCCAAATGTGCAATGCGTAACCAGAGTAAACTGAAGCTGAGCAGAGCTATGAATGTGGATGTATACCTGGTAGTGGAAGCAAGCCCCAAAGTCATGGGGAGCGAGGAAGAAGTGGTCGGCACCTTCGGTCCTGTTCCAGTAAGGCCAGGTCGTGGCGATGTACTTGACAGCGCTCCTCATGATGCGGGGAGCCCTAAACGGCAGCGGGAAGCCCTGCTGGGTGAGGTCGCAGGTGGTGTACACCGGTGTGTAGAACCAGTCGGCCTCCATGGGATCCAGCGTCCGCACGGCGCTGGACAGCAGGAACTGGTGCATGAAGATCTCCGCCGCGAACATGTGGTGCAGGCACCGGCTGTCCTTGGCCAGGAGGTTCAGGTTGTACTTCCTCGGCATCTCATAGATGAACACCTTGAGCCTCCCCACAGGGTCATCCTCCAGCACATCGCCGGCGTTCCCTGACATCAGTCAAGATTGGAAGTTATATCATGGTGTGTGTGTAACACAAGTTTATATAAAATCAAGGATAATTAGGCCTAAAGTTCATAAAAAATAACAAATTTTGATCCAACCAAACAAAATCAAACCCAACCAAGAACCAAAGAGGGCCTATATGTGTCTGTGATCTAGTGGCACCATGAACAATTCCTCTAGTGTCCCGTAGAAGTGTTAGTCAATCAATATGTGTCAACATGTGCAAAAGTTTTTTTTCTTTCTTTCTTGCAGAACTAGTTTCATTACCAGTCACAGATACAAAAAGAGTTAGAACCTAATTAATATGAGATGACAAGCGTATGAAGCCTAATGAGTAAATACTATAAACAATAAATGGCTTTATTTGAGAACTATGAGATAGATTTTTTTTACCATCTACTTATTTTTTTATTTTTTTGAAATACTCCATATGTTTAGGCTTAATAAATCACTATCAATGGGCAGATTAGTCGGTTGAAATGGCCGAATTGTTGCGATCAGTACTCAGTAGTTCACCAACCATGTGTTTGGGTCCCATATGCTAAAAAAAATCAATCCCTATCAAGTGGTTTCTACTCTAAGGAAGATCTGCAGCCCCTATCCTTTTTAATCACCAATATGGTTGTTAACATGTCCGGTTCAAAGAAAAAACAAGTAAAGGAATCTGTGATCGATCAGCGGAGCGGGTGGATGACCACAGCTCACTTTGAGCTACTTTAGTACTTTATGAGTGACACTGCATAACTTTCAGATCTTGCAGGCACCGAAACGAAAGCTAATTAACCAAACCGTGCAAGTTAGGTGCAGCACTTGAGCAGTGCTCCTCCTCCCCAGAAATGCTAATGATGGCCAACACTTGCCTGATTCCTGAAGCAGCAGCACAGCACTAGGGTAAAGAGGAAGGAAGAGGCCTGAACTCTGAATCATCCATCGACCATAGGTCCTAGTAGCAAGCAGGAGCAAGCATGACTGATGCTGGGGCATGCTGTGATGCAGATGCCGCAATGTGGGATGGCGCCCGATCAGAGAGAGGAGGAAGCACACTGCAGAGCTCACCTACCAGCAACCGCTTCGACAGGGCGGTGCTGCTTGCTCCAGCCACGAGCAGTTACTGCCAGTACAGGCCATTACAGTTGGTGTCATGTACTGGCCACATGGTGGATCACACTCACCGGCAGGGGGGAGGGGACTACTGCCGCGTTGCGATTGTGGGGAGCATATTATTGATTCCGGAGAGCAGCAGCCGCGCAAGACAGCTTAAGCTGGTAGAGAAGTAGAGATCGAAGGGTCGGGGCGAGAGGAATGCAGTGATTCCAGCAGAATTGGATGTGAGCACGAGCTGATTGGACGGATCGCGGCGAGGATGGCTCATCAATGGCGACCAATTCAGGCGCGTGGCGGTGGCATTGCGAATGCGCGGCGGTGACGCTGCCAAATCTGAATCTCGAGCTGTTCAATTTTGGCCGCCATGGACGGTGAACAGGAGGAGGAGGAGGAAAGGGGGAAGAGGAGGTACCTGAGATCCTGGCATGCTTGGGCTCCGCCGCGACGGGGGCTGCGCCGCAGGATAGAAGGAGCAGAAGCGCCGCCGCCGCCGCCGCCGCCACCACCACCGACGCCGCGCACGGCCTCCTCCTCCCCCCCATTGGCGCTGTCCAGGCGCGCTTCTCCCAGGCCTCCGCGCGCTGCAAGAGTTGACCGAGCTGAGCTGCGCATGCACCGCGATCCCCCTCGCCGGGGGCAAATTGGCGCCCGTACGGCGCCGCCGCCGTGCGTGTGAGCGGTAAGCAAAGCAGGAGCAGCAAGCTCTCGCTGCTGCCCGCCTCTCTCCGCGAGCTGGAAGAGAGGAGGAGGCGGCGGCCGGGACGGGACGGGAGGACGAATGAATGATGCGTGGGAGTGGAAATATACTAGCAATTCTTTTGCTGCGCACACAGGAGAGAAACAGCGCGACGGAGAAGAAAGGAAGGGAAATTGCAGCACGCGGCGGGTGGCGTGATACGAAAACAAGTCACCGACCGGCTCCGCCTTTCCCTCCGCTATTTGTTTACCACCGTTTAGTACTGGTGGTAGGCTGGTAGCATCGACCCGATCTCCAGCAAGTCTAGAAGGACGTTTCCTCAAAAAAAAAAAAAAAAAATCCAAAAGGACGCGGGGGCGGTCCGACGGGCCCGTCCGACGCGTCACGCGCCCCCGTCCAACGCTCGCCAATGGCCGTTGGATCTCCATCAAACGGCCAGCGTTAGATTTGAGGTAACAACTTGTTATTTTTGTTTTGTGGTGTAAAAAATTTAATAAATTCAATAAAAATCAGATATATTCTCTAATCAATGTCAGGTCTCACATACATTTTTCATATTGATATAGAATATTTATACATCTAGGTTATCATTTAAAACGTTTGTATATAGCATTTATACTGATCATGTCGATCCGAATAAAATATCCGTGAGGCCTGATATTGATTAGAGAATATTTCTGATTTTTATTGAATTTATTGAATTTTTTTTACGCCACAAAACAAAAAAAAAGTTTTTACCTCAAATCTAATGCTGGCCGTTGGATCTCCATCCAACTGCCAGCGGCGGGCATTGGTTGGGGACGCGTCCGACGGGCGTCGGACCGCCCCCGCGTCCAGTCTAGAATGGCTGGACGTGAGCTTCAATGCTTGATCGCTCAGCTGCTCGGAGCATCCGTCCTAACAATAACTCTAAAACACTGTACCTTTAGATAAAATCCACCGTCGATGGGATCTATGTTCATCAATGTCGATGTTGCGGTCTTTCATTCGCCTTCGATTGGTTTTGGCACGGTGGCCCGAAACCATAATGGCGATTGTATTGTCTCCCAGCGGCTTATGAACTTCTCGAAATGTCGTCGTACGAAGCCGCTGAGACTGTTGCCTTTCGGCGTGCAGTGTCTCTGGCCGAGAAGGAGAGCTATATGAGAGTCATCCTGGCAACGAATTATCTCTCGGTCGTTCATCGACTACATTCAAAAATCCAATACTGCTCCGGAATAGGTTGTGTGCCTGAAGGTATGAAGCTCTGGGCAAATAAGCTCCTGAGCTGCTTCTAACCTATCAATGAATGTAGCGGCACACACTTTAACTCATAGCTCAGAGCAATTTCCTGTAATGTTTTTCACAATGTTGTCTCGGATTGCATCTGAGACATACTTTATAATGATGCTCAGTGATTAATGAATTGCCGTCATTATTTCAAAAAAAAAATATTGCGCTTTTAGATAGAGTGTCTAATGGAGAAATGAATCTTTCATAGTGCATTATAAAATATGAAGAAAATTTAGAGAAAAGGATAAAGAAAATAGGTAACGGTGAAATAGAGGATGGAGATATAGGTCCTGGTGGACCTGTGAATGCTATTACAGACAACCCTTCGAGCTTAGAGCTCGACTCGGAAGACACAACCTACGTTTGGATCGGACTCGGCTCGAATTAACACTGCATGAAATCTCTAGAAATGTTCTCACTGCCCTTCTCCCCCAAGCTAACTCAGCAGGAACTACTCAAAGCTAGATATTTTGTTTAAAAAAGGAGATAAACAAACAAGTAGGCACGATCCATTCACCAACCACGCTGGTTCGCAGCGAGGCAGGCATGCGCTGAAAAGAAAAGCGGAAACGAAAAGAGGGGCTCAAAAGGGGGAGGAGCTGCGTGCCACCGTTAGGTAGGAGTGGTTGTGTTGCCATGGCTGCATCTGGGCGTCACCATGTAGGCATTGATGCATAGGGCCACGTGATTAGGCTCCTGCTCAAGCTTTATTAATCATGTGATCAGCGACGGCGATGGTGACCCACGCGCGGGTACTGCAGCGCGGCGAATGCGGCCGGCGCGCATGCACAGGTGCCCGAGGAGTCTTCCTCCACGTTGCGCCCGCACCGGGCCCACCACGGTAAAAAAAATAGCTTCTTCATTTTTTTTACCCCGCTTGAATGATGGAGTAGTACGGGCACGGTGGCATTAACGCCAGGGTTGTTTTTTTTTTTTTTTGAGAAAGGGGCGTGGGTAACCACTGTTCGGTGTGAACTCCCTTTCACTTGTAGCGTTGCGGTAACACTAACGCCTGGCCCCACGTACATCCCGTAGTACACTCGTTTGCTTCCATGTTTGCATGTCGCGCCGATACAGTGGGGACTGGGCCACCTCCTTCCTTCACTCCTCGGCTTGTTATCGGATGGACCGGACCGGAGCATCCGAGCACGTCACTCCGTACGCCGCGACGAGTGACGCCAAGGAGCGGAGCTGAGCTGAGGGGGTCAAGGCTCAACCAAGCAGGAGGGCTGCCCAGTGCCCCCTTTACTCATTTTTAGAGAAAATCACACTGTTATTTCCTGAACTTCACTTGATCCCTGAATTTGAGTTTACTTTTTCACCCTCCTAAACTGTCTCTGTTTGCACCGGTTGCCCCAAAATCGTTAGAGTAACCGTTAAGCGCTGACATAACGTTTACGCGGTTGTCAACCGCTAACGTGGATGACACATTGCACCAGAAGGATGACATAGCAACCCACACAGGTAGTTATTCATGAAAAAAATTAATTCAAATTAGAAAAAATCAGAAAACGTCATAAAATTTTTAAAAACATATAAATTCAAAAACAACATAAAAATCAAGAAAACTCAGAAAAATAAAAAAAAAATAAAACATGAAAAATGAGAAAAATCATTAAAAATAAAAAACCAAAGGAAATGAAAAAAAATAGGAACGCAGTAATAAAAGTCATTAATGTTTTTTCCTTTTCCTTTTCCTGTTTTTTTTTTATTTTCCAATTTTTATTTTTCATTTTCCCCCTTTTTAGAATTGTTATGAATTTTTAATATTGTTTCCTTTTTTTTTAATGAATTTGAACTTTTTTATAATTTTTATGCTTTTTTAAAAAATTCCCTTTTTAATGAATTTTTCATTAATAACTAGCCATGTGGGTTGTCGTGTCATCCTTCAGCTGCCATGTGGTATCCACATGAACATTTAACGACCACGTAAGCGCCACGTTAGCACTTAACGGTTGCCCTAACGGTTTTGGGGTAATCGTGAAAACATAGACAGGTTTAGGGGGGTGAAAAAGTAAAACTAAGTTAAAAGGGTCAAGTAAGAATCGCTGCAAGTTCATGAGACAACAGTGCAATTTTCTCTTTTTTATATGCAAAAAAAGACGTTGGATGATTCTTTTATTAATGTCTCTAATTCAAAATCGAATATGAGATTCTTTTATTTCATTCGATTCTTTTACAAATACTCACCAGCCTTTTATGGATATTCTCACCAGCTTTTCAATTGAGGCCTTGTTTATTTGAGCTAAAAGTTGCTGAAAACTTTAATCCAAAAAGGTGGTGACCTCTCGAAAGATGTCTTAAAAAGTTTAGAAAAATAAAAAATTCAAATTACGGAAAGAACTATTTAGAACCCCACAAAAAAGATTACAAAGTATTACATTATTTTGCTTATACAAAAAAACAAATTTTTATTTAATTTAAGTTACTTTAATTAAAGCTAAAACAAAAAAAATGCCTCAAACAGCCCATCTGGTGGTCAAATATCATGGTACTCACTATTTATGAGCTACATGCCAACTTATACGAGAAAAACATTCATACAATATAGCACAACTCCACTCCCTGAAAGCGTACTCTGCCGCAACACTTCATGCAAAAGGTGAGCGGAACTTGATCACAAATTCTTGTCTCACTAGTCATACGTGTACCTCTGTCTATTGGAAAAGAATGAAATCCATCTTCATTGTCTGTCTATTGGAAAATAATGAAATCCATCTTCATGCTACCTGCTTTATCGGGTTTATGTCTTACATGCAGATAAAAAGGAGATTTTGACGGAGATCACAGTTTGTGACTACGAGGATAAATGGTGAGGGACCAAGCAAAGTGGACGATGGGCGTCAGTAAGACATGAAGATAATCAGACCCACAACTATGACTATTGGGAGACCTGCCTAGAGTCCTATCTACATGAAGATAACCACGAAGAAAGCTTCGTAGCGCACCCAATTTGTGATTCCAGCGTTGCACTGAGTTTCTCCCTTTGACCGGCTTATTCCAAACTTCTACGATCTTATCATATAAGTCTTCTTGGTTAAACCAACTAAGTTCAAACCTGAACTGTTTAGTTTTACCAAGAAAGGCCGGTGTTCTGGTATCCAACAATAGGGGAGTATGACCCGATACGCCTCTGTCTAAAGCCTGGACAAAAACAAATGAAAATTTAAATTCCCATTCGGTACATACAGGTTTACGTATCTAGCACTGAACACAACAGGCAACAAATTGCTGCAGTCCTGGGAACCAAAGGGAGGGAATACGAGTGCAGGACTAGCACCAGAGCTGCCGCCAGCAGCAGATCTAAGAGCATATCTCATCTCCCTGCCTTCGTCCCCACAAGCTAACTCAGCAGGAACTACTCGAAGCTATAGATTTTTTTCTGTAAAAAAAAAACGCTTCTTTGGCAGCAAAATTAGATCCCAGACACCAAAACAAAGGCGCCAAGAACCACGAGCTCCTCAGATCTGCCACCGCCGACAATGCCTATGCCCCACGGCGCCATGGAAACTCCATCCTCTCCTCCTCATCTGCAAGAGTTGACTGAGCTGAGCTGCGCATGCACCGCGATCCCCCTCGCCGGCCCAAATTGGCGCCCGTACGGCGACGCCGCCGTGCGTGGGAGCAGTAAGCAAAGCAGGAGCAGCAAGCCCTCGCTGCTGCCCGCCTCTCTCCGCTAGCTGGAAGAGAGGAGGAGGCGGTGGCCGGGAGTCAGGACGGGACGGGAGGACGAATGAATGATGCGAGGGAGTGGAAATATACTAGCAATTCTTTTGCTGCGCACACAGGAGAGAAACAGCGCGACGGAGAAGAAAGGAAGGGAAATTGCAGCACGCGGCGGGTGGCGTGATACGAAAACAAGTCACCGACCGGCTCCGCCTTTCCCTCCCGCTATTTGTTTTTACGCCTTGGTTGCTCCACTTGCACACGACACGAGCCGATCTCCTGCAAGTCTAGGTTCCAGAGAATGGCTGGACGTGAGCTTGATCGCTCAGCTGCTCGAAGCATCCGTCCACTCTAGAACATTGTACCTTTAGATAAAATCCACCGTCGACTCGATTGGTTTTAGCATGGTGGCGCGAAACTATAATGGCGATTGTCTTGTCTCCCAGCGGCTTCTGAACTTCTTCTCGAAATGGCTTCGTCGGAAGCTGCTGAGACTGTTACCATTCGGCGTGCAGTGTCTCTGGCCGAGAAGGAGGGCTACAGGAGACTCATCCTAGCAACGGAATGTCTCTCGGTCGTTCATCAACTACATTCAAAAATCCAATACTGCTCCGAAATAGGTTGTGTGAGTGTGACTGAAGGTATGAAGCTCTGGGCAAATAAGTTCCTGAGCTGCTCCTAACCGATCAATGAATGTGGCAGGCAGCACACACTTTAGCTCGTAGCTCTAAGCAATTTCCTTGTAATGTCTTTCGCAATGTTGTCCCGATTGCATCCGAAACATACTCTGTAATGATGCTCAGTGATCAATGAATTGCCGTCATTATCTCTTTAGATGGAGTGTCTAGCAGAGGAAATGAATGTTCTATTGATCAATGAATTGCAGTCATTATCTCTTTAAATGGAGTGTCTAGCAGAGAAAATGAATGTTCTATAGTGTAGTGTAAATATGAAGAAAATTTATAGAAAGGGTAGAGGAAATAGGTAACATTGAAACAGAGGGTAGAGGTCCTATGTGGATGACATGCAACCCTTTGAGCTTAGAGCTCGACTCGAAAGACACAACCCGCGTTTGGATCAGGCTGGGCTCGAATTACACTGCATGAAATTTCTAGAAATGTTCTCACTGCCCTTCTCCCCCAAGCTAACTCAGCAGGAACTACTCAAAGCTAGAGATCTACTATCTATATAAAACAGAGTTAAACGGAGCCACCACATTAATCCTAAAATCCTAGAAATTCCCACGTTAATCGAAAAATAGTAGAAATTCTCACGTTAATCATAGAAAAAAGAAAAAATCTACATCGTTGAATATGGATATTATTATGTAAATCTAACGGTCAATATTAACCTCTCGAAAAATAGTAGAAATTCTCGCGTTAATCATAGAAAAAATAAACAATCTACATCGTCGAATATGGATATAATTATGTAAATCTAACGGTCAATATTAACCTCTAAAACAAACTATTGAAGTTGATATATATATTAGAGATAAACTCTAAATCTAATCTGATATATTATCTATATCTTAACACAAATCTAGCCGCGCAAATGCGCGGGTCACCTTGCTCATTTTGTTTAAAAAAGGAGATAAACAAACAAGCAGGCACGATCCATTCACCAATCACGCTGGCTCGCAGCGAGGCAGGCATGCGCTGAATAGAAAAGCGAAAACGAAAAGAGGGGCTCAAAAAAGGGGAGGAGCTGCGTGTTACCGTTAGGTAGGAGTGGTTGGGTTGCCTCTCCTCTGCCATGGCTGCATCTCGGCGTCACCATTTAGGCATTGATGCATAGGGCCACGTGATTAGGCTCCTGCTCAAGCTTTATTATTAATCATGTGATCAGCGACGGCGATGGTGACCCACGCGCCGGGGCAGCGCGGCGAATGCGGCCTGCGCGCATGCACAACTGCACGAGGAGTCTTCCTCCACGTTGCACCCGCACCGGGCCCACCACGGTTAAAAAAATACTTCTTCATTTTTTACCGCACCGGGCCCACCACGATAAAAAAAAAACTTCTTCATTTTTTTTACCCCGCTTGAATGATGGAGTAGTACGGCACGGTGGCATTAACGCCGGGGTGTGTGTGTGTTTTTTATTTTAAAAAAAGGGGTGTGTGTATAGGTTGTAGGTACCACTGTGCGGTGTTAACTCCCTTTCACTTGTAGCTTTCGCTTGTAGCGTTGCGGTAACACTAACGCCTGGGCCCACGTACATCCCGTAGTACACTCGTTTACTTCCATGCTTGCGTGTCGCGCCGATACAGTGGGGACTGGGCCACCTTCTTCCTTCACTCCTCGCCTTGTTCCGGACCGGAGCATCCGAGCACGTCACTCCGTACGCCGCGACGAGTGACGCCAAGGAGCGGAGCGGAGCTGAGTTGAGCTGAGGGGGTCAAGGCTCAAGCAAGCAGGAGGGCTGCCCAGTGACCCTGTACACATTTTTAGAGAAAATCCCATTGTTATTTCCTGAACTTCACTTGATCTCTAAATTTAAGTTTACTTTTTCAGCCTCCTAAACTGTCTCTGTTTGCACGGTTGCCCCAAAACCGTTAGAGTAACCGTTAAGTGCTGACATAACGTTTACGTGGCTGTCAACCAGTAACGTGGATGACACATTGCACCAGAAGGATGACATAGCAACCCACACAGCTAGTTATTCAGGAAAAAATTAATTCAAATTAGAAAAAAAGGAAAACGTCATAGAATTTTAAAAAAATATAAATTCAAAAAACAGTATAAAAATAAGAAAACTCAGAAAAATTTAAAAATAAAACATGAAAAATGAGAAAAATTATTTAAAAAAACCAAAGGAAATGAAAAAAATAAAAAATAGGAACGCAATAATAAAAGTCATTAATGTTTTTTCCTTTTCCTGATTTTTTTATTTTTTTCATTTTCCCCCTTTTTTAGAATTGTTATATTTTTTAATATTGTTTCCTATTTTTTAATGAATTTGAACTTATTTATAATTTTTATGCTTTTTAAAAAAATTTCCCTTTTTAATGAATTTTTCATTAATAACTAGCCATGTGGGTTGTCGTGTCATCCTTCAGCTGCCATGTGGTATCCACATGAACATTTAACGACCACGTAAGCGCCACGTTAGCACTTAACGGTTGCCCTAACGGTTTTGGGGTAATCGTGAAAACATAGACAGGTTTAGGGGGGTGAAAAAGTAAAACTAAGTTAAAAGGGTCAAGTAAGAATCGCTGCAAGTTCATGAGACAACAGTGCAATTTTCTCTTTTTTATATGCAAAAAAAGACGTTGGATGATTCTTTTATTAATGTCTCTAATTCAAAATCGAATATGAGATTCTTTTATTTCATTCGATTCTTTTACAAATACTCACCAGCCTTTTATGGATATTCTCACCAGCTTTTCAATTGAGGCCTTGTTTATTTGAGCTAAAAGTTGCTGAAAACTTTAATCCAAAAAGGTGGTGACCTCTCGAAAGATGTCTTAAAAAGTTTAGAAAAATAAAAAATTCAAATTACGGAAAGAACTATTTAGAACCCCACAAAAAAGATTACAAAGTATTACATTATTTTGCTTATACAAAAAAACAAATTTTTATTTAATTTAAGTTACTTTAATTAAAGCTAAAACAAAAAAAATGCCTCAAACAGCCCATCTGGTGGTCAAATATCATGGTACTCACTATTTATGAGCTACATGCCAACTTATACGAGAAAAACATTCATACAATATAGCACAACTCCACTCCCTGAAAGCGTACTCTGCCGCAACACTTCATGCAAAAGGTGAGCGGAACTTGATCACAAATTCTTGTCTCACTAGTCATACGTGTACCTCTGTCTATTGGAAAAGAATGAAATCCATCTTCATTGTCTGTCTATTGGAAAATAATGAAATCCATCTTCATGCTACCTGCTTTATCGGGTTTATGTCTTACATGCAGATAAAAAGGAGATTTTGACGGAGATCACAGTTTGTGACTACGAGGATAAATGGTGAGGGACCAAGCAAAGTGGACGATGGGCGTCAGTAAGACATGAAGATAATCAGACCCACAACTATGACTATTGGGAGACCTGCCTAGAGTCCTATCTACATGAAGATAACCACGAAGAAAGCTTCGTAGCGCACCCAATTTGTGATTCCAGCGTTGCACTGAGTTTCTCCCTTTGACCGGCTTATTCCAAACTTCTACGATCTTATCATATAAGTCTTCTTGGTTAAACCAACTAAGTTCAAACCTGAACTGTTTAGTTTTACCAAGAAAGGCCGGTGTTCTGGTATCCAACAATAGGGGAGTATGACCCGATACGCCTCTGTCTAAAGCCTGGACAAAAACAAATGAAAATTTAAATTCCCATTCGGTACATACAGGTTTACGTATCTAGCACTGAACACAACAGGCAACAAATTGCTGCAGTCCTGGGAACCAAAGGGAGGGAATACGAGTGCAGGACTAGCACCAGAGCTGCCGCCAGCAGCAGATCTAAGAGCATATCTCATCTCCCTGCCTTCGTCCCCACAAGCTAACTCAGCAGGAACTACTCGAAGCTATAGATTTTTTTCTGTAAAAAAAAAACGCTTCTTTGGCAGCAAAATTAGATCCCAGACACCAAAACAAAGGCGCCAAGAACCACGAGCTCCTCAGATCTGCCACCGCCGACAATGCCTATGCCCCACGGCGCCATGGAAACTCCATCCTCTCCTCCTCATCTTCCTCTTCCTCTTGCTCCTCCCTCTCCTCTACTTTCTCTACCTGCGGCCGGACCCCAGGAAGCAGCCTCGCGCCCATGGCCTCAAGGTCTACCCCGTCGTCGGCACGCTGCCGCACTTCGTCAAGAACCAGCACCGCTTTCTCGAGTGGTCCACCGGCGTCATGAAGCGCAGCCCCACGCACACCATGTCCTTCAAGGTGCCCGGCCTCACCGGCGGCGTCATCACCGCCAACCCGGCCAACGTCGAGCAAATTCTGAAGACCAACTTCCAGAACTACCCCAAGGGCGAGCTCAATTTGTCCATGCTCGAGGACTTCCTCGGCCGCGGCATCTTCAACTCCGACGGCGACCAGTGGCTGTGGCAGCGCAAGGCCGCCAGCCACGAGTTCAGCAAGCGCTCGCTGAGGAGCTTCGTGGTGGACGCCGTGAGGGCGGAGGTCGTCGACCGGCTGCTGCCGCTGCTCGCGCGAACGGCGCGCGGCGGCCGGACGGTGGACATGCAGGACGTGCTCGAGCGCTTCGCCTTCGACAACATCTGCCGCGTCGCCTTCGATTCGACGACGACCCGGCGTGCCTCGCCGAGGAGGGCGGCGGCGGCGTGTTCAATAGCGCGTTCAACGACGCGCAGAACGCCGCCGTGGCGCGGTTCATGTCGCCGGTCAAGTCTGCGTGGCGCGTCAAGCGGCTGCTCAACATGGGGCCCGAGCGGCGGATGCGCGCGGTGCTCGCCACCATCCGCGCCTACGCCGACCTGATCGTCCGCGAGCGCCGAGAGAGGGGCGCGGCGGCGCGCAGGGACGACTTCCTCTCCCGCTTCGCCGCCGCCGGCGACCACAGCGATGAGAGCCTCCGCGACGTGGTCACGAACTTCCTCCTCGCCGGCCGCGACACCACGTCCTCCGCTCTCACCTGGTTCTTCTGGCTGGTCTCCGGCCACCCCGACGTCGAGGACAATATCGTGCGCGAGATCCGCGCGGTGCGCGGCGGCACCGCCACCGGCGGCGCGATGTTCAGCTTCGACGCGGGAGATGCAGTACCTGCACGCGGCCATCACGGAGTCGATGCGGCTGTACCCGCCGATGGCCGTGGACTCGCGCTACTGCAAGCAGGAGTTCCTGCCGGACGGCACGTTCGTCGGGAGCGGGTGGCTGGTGACCTACAGCGCGTACGCCATGGCGCGGGTGGCGAGCGTCTGGGGAGAGGACTGCGAGGAGTTCCGGCCGGAGCGGTGGCTCGACGGGGAGGGCGGCGCGTTCCGGCCGGAGAGCCCGTTCAAGTACCCGGTGTTCAACGCGGGGCCGCGGATGTGTCTGGGCAAGGAGATGGCCTACATACAGATGAAGTCCGTGGCGGCGTGCGTGCTGGAGAGGTTCAGCCTCCGGTTCGCCGGCGGAGAGGGGCGGTCAGGGCTCCTGCTCTCGCTCACGCTGCGGATGGAGGGGGGCTTGCCGATAGGGATGCAAGCGGGGCGGGTTGCGGTCAGTCCGCACCCGCCCACACCAGCCGCACGCCCACGTGCGGTGACCACAATCCCGCTTGCACTACCCGCTGAAAAGTGTGCTTCGCGGGTACCCGCTTCATCCGCTCACTTCTACTCCTCCATAATTCGCTCTGCTCACCCTCTTCCCGGAGCTCGAGCCCGATGCGGTTGCACATGGACGGCTCCTCGGACATGAACCGCTGCACCACGCGCCTCCTCCAGGCCTCCGGCCACTGTGGCGCCGCCGCCGCCGCCCCGTGTGACCTCACCCTCGCCTTCCGCATGCTCGGCCTCTCCCTCTACACCGTGCAGCCGCTGCTGTCGCAGCCCGCCGAGCCCATGGACTTCTGCCCCGCCGCCGCCCAGCCTTCCGCGTCGCCCGCGCCCTTGCCTCCGCCCATCTGGCTCCGCATGGCGGTGCTGCTCCGGGATGCCACCGCCGCCCTCCTCAACGCCTACTACAACGTCCCCGGGGGGGCCCCTTCCCCTACCCCACCACCGCCAGCGTCATGGACCACCTCAACGCCGCCCTCGCCGCCTCCGACGACCCCCACGCCGTCCACCTCCAGGCCGCGCGCTTCCGCCGGGCCAACGCCAAGCTGCCCTGCGATCTCCCGCCCTGCGATCTACATCCATGCGGTTGCGCATGCAAATGATGAAGCTGTTGCGACCAGGCGGGACCCATCAGGCTAAGCTGGTTACCCGCTTCGAACTGCAAAGAAGTTAGCAGGCTGTGTGCGGGTATTTTGGTGGTTAATATTGCGGGTTGAGCTAGCGGGCAAGTGGACAACCCGCCCCCACTTGCATCCCTACTTGCCGATGCAGGTCAGGCACAGGCGTGACGACTGACGAGTAGACCTGGGTCGCTTTGGCATCACACGTCCATTTCGTTGTCCTTTCGGTTCGTAGCGCTTTGTCGTCGCTCGTGGCCTGAGAAACAGTGTAGATGCTGTTCAAAGGGTTCCGTGGTTTTTTTTCTTCTAAATATTACTCCATCACCATCCAGATATTCACAAATAATCTACGTGTAACCTTTTTTGTTTTGTCTAAAAAACATCTACGTTTTAGTCTGGTTTTAATTACATGATGCTATAGTTAATTGCATGTTGAGATGGGAGTCATAACTGTTATGGGCTTGCTACAGGCATGAAGTCCTTGAATTGATATGAGGACACAACTTTTAGGATGAGAAGCGTAAATAATGACATTACTTTCGCAATAATATTGCTAAGATTGAATGGATAGTTGATCAATTCATTGTTTTTCTTGGCCATTGTGATTTTTCTTACACATAGATAATTTGTTTACTGAGGGAGTAAGATTAACACTACATTAAGATATCCACGAATCAAACCTGTACTATCACTAAGATCGACATGTCATGAGTAGGAGAAATAGCTAGAACACGCTTGGCCGGTTTTCTCCAACGGGAAGTCCACGGGATGAGACATTTTGCTCACCCAGATCAAGGAGCGACCATCAACTCATAAGGCATAATGGGGAGTCACCATGAGAAGAGATGTGCAAGCACTGGACGGAGGTTTATACGTGCAACCACGAGAAGAGAGAGACTGCTTTACCATGATTGAGGAGCAGCTATTAACGCATATCTCTACCTAATAATAAAAGAGAATAGGATTTCTTCTTCTGTTCGTTCGTCAAGAATTTCAACCGTCTGATCACGATCGCACGGCTCCTCCAGTCCTCCATCTCCGCCATTAGATATCCACCATTGATTTTCAATCCGATGGCTTCCAGTCCTCCCACTCCACACTGCAACCCTAATCCCCAGCCTCCCACCGCCCCCTGCCTCACCCGCGCTGCCGCCGCCCCCTCCCTCTCCCTAACCCTCTCGCAACCCCCCTCCCTCTCGCTCTCTCTCACGCCGCCTCTCCTCTCCCCCACCGCCACCAACACCGCCCCCTCTAGCTGGAAGCGGCAGGCCGGCGGTCTCCTCCTCACCCGCAGCTGCTCCCTCCCTGAGACCCTGACCGGTCAAAAGCGCCACCACCACCACCGTCCCGACACAAGCCGAGCAAAGCAAGCGAGCAGCGGCGGCGGCGGCTGTACGGCGCTGCTCCCTCCCTCCCGCTCTCACCTGCAGATACGCGCGCGCCCGCCGCCTCGATCGATGGAGGCGCCACCGGCGCCGGAGCCCATGGTGCAGGACGGCGACAACCTTGGCAATAATGGTGGTGTGCTTGGCGTGGGCCAGGACAAAGTTGGAGCTACAGAAGAGATGAAAGGAGAAAAAAGAATACAGGGTACTCTGGTCCGTGAAAGTAAGGGCCATGGTTTTAGCTACAAGGGAAATGCGAGAGCGTAGGGAGACCTCGTGCGTATGCGTAGCTACACCCTAAGGCCCTAACCACTGTTCACTGCATTCACTAAGGGCTCGTTTGGAAGCTGGTGGAGATATTCCTCATGACAAATTTCCCAGGGGATTTCAATGGCTCAGTGGAAACCCCGGGTTTGCTAACGCGCGCTTTTCCTACCCGGGTGTGATTAGCAACCAAACGGATGTGCCTGCTACTCCTAGCGAATTTCATTAGCGACGGCTGCAACCAAACAGATGCTACTGTGTTTTGCAATCTAATAAATTTAAAGTAGAAGCACAACTGCTAATAAAAATTCAGCATCTAAAAATTGAAAGTAGCAGTACAGCTGCTAATAAAACTTCAACATCTAAAAAATATGAAATTAGCAGCACATAGTCCGAACATCTAAAAATTTTGGACAAAAAATACATTGTGACAATCAAAATATCGTGTAGAGCAATATCAGAAAATGCTACAAAGAAAAGATATCGCTAGTACAGCACAATGTTAATCCACCAAAATAATAAAATAGCACCGAAATAGCAGCACAAAAAATGAAAGCACATGAATGTAAATGCATGATATTGCACACTAGAGGTTACAATGTTCATCTATCAAAATATTTCGTAAAATAGCACCACACCACTTATGCATGACTGATTCATCAATTGAATGCACAGTCAAAGATGTTGATAGGGAGGTCGTTGTTTCTTCTCTCTACTGCATTCGAGAGTGAGGAAGAGGAAGGAGTCGACAAAGTCACAAGCTTGAGGCCATGATTGCAGTGCTATTTATGGCCTCCCCTCCCTCTTGGGTCCAGCTCCCACTGCATGTCATAGCATTTACCTGCTAGACAAGTCCGACAGTCCTAAATTTAGTTTGCCTTTCAAACATGAAAGGTGGATAAGTGAAAGCTATCTTTTTGAAAATATATTTTTCACATCGGGCAAAAATGGCGTGTACAGGTATAGTGCACATGCTACTAAATAGAAAAAATTGATGGCCAAGAAATTCCTAACACTTAAAATTGAACATGCCTTTATTTTTAATAAAAAATGGAAGTTAATGTGCTCATGCAATTCCTGAAGTTGTTAGATTGAAGGTATTGTCATAAAATTTTGTCCATATTATATATCAGTTCAATTCATAGAAGGTATTGTCATAAAATTCTACCAAACTCTTACTTGACATGTGCACGTCCCAGATTCAAATTCGCAATATATATATTTGTTCAATAGTACCGGTGAACAATCATTTACAATAATAAGTGTTGTAGGAAATATATAAAAATAAATTACAGAAAGAAAGAACTAAGGTTTACAATAGAAGCATATTGCACCAATATCAACTTAAAATAGAAAAATCCTTGAATTTTCATGTCAATATCAACTTGAATTTTCATGTTAATATCAACTTGGTTGCTACGACGATCTGTTTACTGTGGCTCGCATTGTATTAATAATAAAATTTCTATAAATTGTACATTTTTCGCATATAGAGATTGGATTATTTCCTTTGCAAAGAAAAAGAGGTGAATGTGCAACAATTTATTTTGGTTAGCAAACTAAGATGATTTATGCAGTACAAGAAAGAATGACCAGAACTATGAAGTACACGGCATAAATTGAATCTAACAGATGATAATGGAATCGGCTTCAATATGGAAAAGAATTGCAAATCAGGTGTATGTTCGTCGGAATGATCTGCAGCCGGCCCTCGAGAAAGCTGTTTCCCGAGGGTTTTCCCCTCTTTCTCGAGGGTTTCTGGCCCTCGAGATTCATGCAGATTGTTGTAGTGTACTGCATATCTTGAAATTATTACTCAAAGCTCCTAAACACAAGTCAAGCAATGCGGCTTTGAGAAGCCGCTGAAATCTAAACATTTCAGCGTACGAGACTAACCCACAAATACATCAACACCAAAACCAATATAGCTTTCTCCTAAAAAGCACCGTAGAGTATAATTTATAATTCATTTTTCAAAAAAAAAAAACTTTGCATGCTACATGTATGGTATATTGGTATATAATAAAATCATGCAAACGACGCCAACCATTATGTATAGTTCGTACACTTGTCCGATATATGGTGTTTTTGCTATAGCATGTTTTTTTAGCTACATTCTTTTGTTTAACTGAAACTTCTCTGTTTTTCATGTATTTGTTGTAAGATAGGTTTGAGTCATGTCAACGTGTGACAAGAACTGAAAATTAGTTTAGAGTGTCCCAAGCAAAATTCTCCTTTAATTAGAAAAAAAAAACTCAAGAACGTTGTAGCATTCCAAACAAAATGAACGAAATAGAAAAAGGACAAAATATTTAAGTGGGTCCTATCTCATAAAACTACATCAAACCATGCATATTTTGGTGGGCCCTGCCTCATAAAACTTATGAAATTACTTGGTAAAATTACTAGGTGAAGCCATATAAGAGCATGTACAATGATACATATCAGCTATTTTTAAGTCGTCTATAATGTTTGCCATATAGAATGGACAATGATGTGGAGGAGAAAGAATGCGCATAGAGAGTTGAGTCGTCTCCATTGCAAGAGATGGCTCTACACGTGAATTTAAAAAAATCTTATGTGTGATCGTTTAAGTGGCATAAAAAATTATGCAGCTGTCTCTAACCCATCTCTACCATTATATGAGTTGTCTTTAAGTCATCTATATAAGTGACATGTCAATTGTTAGAGATGGTTGTTGTCTCAACCATTGTATATACTCTAATACCACATGACGTGAAATCGTACAATAATACTACATGATAGTATGGTGCCACAGTTATATTAGGGTCTACCTAATAAAATTGTACAATATTGTTGTCCCGTTAGGATTAATTGTTTCCATCCTATAAGTCGTTGGCTAGCATTTTATTTAATTAATTATTAGCAGCAAGATTGCCCATGCATGCATCGATCCGCAGATCTGCTAGCTTGCTCGATCTGACGCATGACCTTATCCTAATATCCTGTCTTCGGATCATTAAATAGAATAAAAGGTATTGCCAACTAAAAATGGATCGATGGAACGTACATGCTTTGATTTATCTCGAGAAAAGAAAACATCTCAGCTTTATGCATGGAGGCAGATGGAATCATGTTTTTCACGCTCGGCACCTGTGTAGCTACAGTAAATCGCGCTGTGTGCAACACTGATCACTGACACCAACATGGGAAGATGGGGATGCGACAAACGAGAGATGAGCGAGAAGTTGTAGTGAGAAGGAGAAAGAGAGAAGGGGTAAGAATAATGTACAGAGACATTTTGATCCTAACGATTATGTAAGACTGATCAAATGGTATAATATATATGCGAGGAATCTTACCGTATATTGACGTGTTTGTGAATAATACTAGTTTGATGGAGGTAAATATCCAGGTGATCGATCTAGCTGGATGCGTGAATGGCGAATTTTAATTAATCGCATGCCCCTCTCGGCTCTTTAAAAACCTACCTCTCTCCGCTGTCTCCGGCCGCGGCGTCGGGAGCTCGCACTGCAGCAGTAGCTAACTAAGCAGCAATGGCACTCGCCGCCGGCGGCATCGCGGTGGTTCTCCTCTTGCTGCTTCCCAGCTCGCCGTGCCACGCCGCGGCGGCGCTTGGCCGGAAGGTTGGCGCTGTCGAGGAGAATGCCCCGGCGGCGGCGGCGCCGGGCAGGTACGCCGTGATCTTCGACGCCGGCAGCACGGGGACCCGGGTGCACGTCTTCAGGTTCGACAGGAAGATGGAGCTCGTCGAGATCGGCGACGACATCGAGGTCTTCGCCCAGGTAATTACGCACCTCAACTGCATCGATCGCATGCATGTGTTCATCGATCGATCAATACATACGCACATGATCAATACATACGCGCATGTGTTCATCGATCGATCAGTATATATATACGCACATGATCTACTCCATTTTTCATCGATCGATGGGTGCAGGTGAAGCCCGGGCTGAGCTCCTACGGTGGGCACCCCAAGGAAGCCGCCAACTCCATGCTCCCTTTGCTTGAGAAGGCCAAGAGCGTCGTGCCCCGGTGGCTCATCAAAAGAACTCCCCTGAGGCTTGGGGTACGAACGTGGGTGAATAATATATTAATAAAATGTATATATAGCTATTATTATGGACATACTTAACAAAGATGGAGTGTATAGATAAACAGATCACGTCTTAAGGCCCTGTTCTTTTGAGCTCGTCGAGATCGGCGACGACATCGAGGTCTTCGCCCAGGTAATTACGCACCTCAACTGCATCGATCGCATGCATGTGTTCATCGATCGATGGATCCTTCGGCAAAATCATCGATCAGTATATATATACGCACATGATCTATTCCATGTTCATCAATGGATGGGTGCAGGTGAAGCCCGGGCTGAGCTCCTACGGTGGGCACCCCAAGGAAGCCGCCAACTCCATGCTCCCTTTGCTTGAGAAGGCCAAGAGCGTCGTGCCCCGGTGGCTCCTCAAAAGAACTCCCCTGAGGCTTGGGGTACGTACGTGCGTGAATAATATATTATTAAAATTTGTATATGGCCATTATTATGCAACAAAAAACTTGCAAACTAGTACCATGCATTATAACAATGCTTCTTTTTGACATCTTAATTAAAAATTTGCAGGCAACTGCTGGACTTAGGCTAATTGGAGACGAGCAAGCAGAGCAGATTCTTCAAGCGGTTGTCAATTCTATCTTATCTTTTGTTCAAAAAAAAAAATTCTATCTTATCTTTTGTGGCGCATACGTGTGCCGACCACACTATATCAGCAATTCTATCTTATCTTTTGTCAATTAAAATATCACTCTGATCCGAGATAGACTGGTCATTAATTCTGAGATCTGAATGCAGGTCAGGGATGCCGTCCACACCAACAGCAAATTTCAGTACAACCCCAAATGGATCAACGTTCTTACAGGATCTCAAGAGGGCTCTTACCTATGGGTATATAAAACTAAGCACGACCTTAACTATATACCTAATCTGTTCCACACTGTTTAATTAACGTGCATGACGTACATGAGCCAGGTTGCTCTGAACTATCTGCTGGATAATCTGGGAGGAGACTACTCCAAGACGGTAGGGGTGATTGATCTTGGAGGAGGGTCGGTGCAGATGGCGTACGCTGTTTCTGCCGGCGCCGCTGCCAACGCTCCTGCAGTGGCTGACGGCGAGGATCCCTACATCACGAAAGAGCATCTTAAAGGGAGAGACTACAACGTCTATGCTCACAGGTTAATTTGATTTGCAGAAACACTTCGCGTGATTCTCCATGCTTAATTCGTAGATTAATTAGAGTACATATGCATGAATGCATGCATGCAATATGACGATTAATTAAGCCCTTGGGTTCGCAGTTACCTGCGCTACGGTGCGATGGCTTCTCGCGTCGAGGTCTTCAAGGCAAAGAACGGGGCATTTAGCTACTGCATGTTGCGTGGGTTCACTGGTACGTATGCATGTGTGTGTGTGTGTTTTTTTTTTGGAAATGGAAGATAAAATTACTTTCAATAACCAAACATCGAGCTGATACAAAGTCTTGAAAATATCTCCCGGTTTCTACACACAAGATACACACAGCCAAGAAGAATGACAAACGCACTCTCAGTGGCACTCAATCCTTCGACTAGAACGCCACCCATAAGCCTGGGAAAAGAAGCCCTTGGCCACCTTCACAAAACGATGCGTAGCCTCCACAAACATATGCATGTATACACACTGAGTCACTGACAATGTTGTTTCGAGTGGCTGGGTTAAATAGATTAGCTGAATAAGGTGAAATAAGCTGAGCATGCTTCTCGAATCTGGTCCATTTCGCTTAGTACGCTATTGTTAAGAGCCTTTTGAGATGGTAGGACGATAGGATAAAATCCCATGCTAAAAAATTTGAATTAGTTTTCTAGTGAAATAAATATAAGTCCTTTTGAACATGTTGAAAATTAACGAGGGTATATACGATACAAATTTCTAGGTAAATTCAGCTACCACGGGGAGAAGTACGACGCGACCGCCTCCCCGGAAGGAGCATCGTATGATAAGTGCAGAGAAGACGTGATCAGGGCCCTGAAGCTGGACGCCCC
This sequence comes from Raddia distichophylla, assembly GCA_005191435.1. Lineage (NCBI taxonomy): Eukaryota > Viridiplantae > Streptophyta > Magnoliopsida > Poales > Poaceae > Raddia > Raddia distichophylla. The sequence goes on along the minus strand of SPJY01037268.1, from coordinate 3,236,403 downwards.
CTGCGAAACCAAGAACTGCACCTTCGACGGCGCATGGAGCGGCGGCGGCGGCGCCGGCCAGGCCACCCTCTACGCCGCCTCCGCCTTCTACTACATGGCCGCCGGGGTGACAAACTGACAGCCATTGATTCTCCCTCAGTTTACGACGAACACAATTACTGATCAATCTGGTTCCAAATTAATCAATACATGAATTAATGTGATGATCGATCAATCTGATGCTTCTTTGATCAATCAAGGCTGGGTTCATCGACGGCGATGCCCCGAGCGCCAAGACCACGCCGGCGGCGTTCAAGGCCGCCGGCGAGAAGGCCTGCACGCTGAGCGTCGAGGAGGCCAGAGCTGCATACCCTAACACCCGCGCCAGCGACGTGCCATACCTCTGCATGGGCCTCGTCTATCAGTACGCCTTGCTTGTAGATGGCTTCGGTACGTATACATACATACATACATACATACATACATGGATAGATACATACGACTACAGTTAATTAGCATTACAGTATACATTAATCTTTTATTTCTTATGTCATTACATATATATATATATATGTTTACTATCGACACTGGTGTTAATTTTGTATGTTTAGGTTTGGAGCCAAGCAAGGAGATCACTCTGGTGGCCAAGGTGAAGCATGGGGAGTACTTCATCGAAGCGACGTGGCCATTGGGTACTGCCATAGAGGCAGTGTCAGTGTCAGTATCAGTGTCGCCCAAGCAGCCACTTCAAGATGCATGATTCATGTGTGTCTGTACGGATCGGATATGCATGTGTGTCTGTCTCTGTCAGCGCTGTAACATTCGTGCAATGCATGACCGGCATGTATCCCTAGCTTCTATCTTAATTTAATTTGGACTAATGACGAATGATGAGAAACCATATGCTTATCAGCTTATGGCGTTGCTGTCTAGCTCTCCGTATCCAAACCACCATGAATACTTAGAGCATCTCCAATAGTAGAGCCAACTTGTTAGCTATAAGATCTAGGTAGCACATCCTAGTTAGCTTAGAGCTTCCCCATTGAGCGAGCGCGGGTGCGGGAGAGAGAGGAATGAGAGGAAGAGCGAGTCCGGACGGACGGACGTCTGTCCTATAGCTAGCCTTTTCGTACAGTATATATTAATCTTTATTTCTTATGTCATTACATATATATATGTTTACTATCGACACTGGTGATAATTTTGTATGTTTAGGTTTGGAGCCAAGCAAGGAGATCACTCTGGTGGCCAAGGTGAAGCATGGGGAGTACTTCATCGAAGCGACGTGGCCATTGGGTACTGCCATAGAGGCAGTGTCAGTGTCAGTATCAGTGTCGCCCAAGCAGCCACTTCAAGATGCATGATTCATGTGTGTCTGTACGGATCGGATATGCATGTGTGTCTGTCTCTGTCAGCGCTGTAACATTCGTGCAATGCATGACCGGCATGTATCCCTAGCTTCTATCTTAATTTAATTTGGACTAATGACGAATGATGAGAAACCATATGCTTATCAGCTTATGGCGTTGCTGTCTAGCTCTCCGTATCCAAACCACCATGAATACTTAGAGCATTTCCAATAGTAGAGCCAACTTGTTAGCTATAAGATCTAGGTAGCACATCCTAGTCAGCTTAAGAGACCATTTCTCCATCCAACAGCTTGGCTATAAAGTACAGTATCAACTCCAAAAAACTGTGGGACCCACACGTCATATACATTACTCCTACTCTGCCTTCTTCCTCCCGAGTCTCCTCCTCCCTCAAATCCCCTCACCCCAGAGCTCCCCTCCCCGCCGCCCCACGCCCCCACGCCGGCGCGCCCCCTCCCCTCGCCGCTACCCTCTCCTCTTGTTGTCTCAAGCCGTCGCGCCCCATCCCCTCCCCTCGTCGCCGCCGCCCCACGCCGCCTCGCCGATGCGACCTCGCCATGATGCCTCCTCCCCTCTCCATCTCCGATCCCCTTGCCGTCCCCATGCCGGCGCGCCTCTCCCCTCGCTGCTGCCCCACGCAGATCTGGCCATGGCGCGGCGGCCGTTACTCCGTCCATGGCGTGACAACCGTGACTCCGGACATGGCGCGGTGGCCCAAGAAGGACGCTTGGCGTGGTGGCATCGGGGCGCTCGCCTAGTGCCCGGCGCTTGGTGTAGCGTCGGCGCTTGCCCAGCATGCCCCCCTCTCCTCCAGGTCAGCACAAAAGATGATGTGGAGGGTTTATAGCTAGCTTATGTGTCCCCATTGGAGATGCTCTTATATAAACACCCACACAGCTTGATACAATTAATCATCCATTGTCTGTCGCATTTTAAAATCATCATGTGTGTGTATCCATGCATCCTCTTACAATTGTCGTTTCCAAAATCAAATGTTCTTTTCTGGTTTCCTAAAAATTGTTTTTTCAAAGAAAGAACCTTAAAAGACAGTTCAAACCAAAATGACTGGCTTCTCTAGCTACTTCAACACAACATATATATTGCAAAGGGAACACACATATGTCTCATCATTGAGACATGCATCATAAGTACGTACTATATATATCGAGACATGCTGATTTGAAAAATGCAAAACAAATAGCAAAAAAAATCAAAAAAAATATAAAATTTGGTACACAAGGAGAGTTTATCGAGATGAACAAAATGTACAGTTCGGATCTAAGAATTTCACCATAGATTTTGTAGAAAACGCCCGACTGACGGCGCGACTGACGGATCGCCGACTGACCGCAGCCCAACTCTCTCTCTATATATATATAGTGGCCGTTATGGGGGGTGCTTTGTACATCTATAATGTCAGGCAGGGCGGCACGTGCTAGCTTGTCATTGAGGCGAGCGACAAATCAAGCAGAATGACAACCAGTAGATAGTAAGCGGCATGAATGCATAACAGTGCCGACAAGCGCAGGAAGATCACATGCATGCATATATATGGAGTCATCGATCGAGTCTACCGACATATGATGATGCAGGATATACGAGAGTGCATGTGAAACATATGGATTGATTGTGTTATCCCATCGGATCCAACACCTAGCATTATAATTAATTAATTATATATGTTGTAATTAATGTTGTATGCTGTACATGTGTGAATAATGCTCCGGTGTTCGAGGTTAACCATGCTCCATTTGGTAAAAAAAGATTAAATTTAAAACAATGAAGCCTTAATTAATGAAAAAAATGACTTTGCTAATCCTCAATTATCTGAAATTTTACAAAGCCTAAGTTGATTTTAACTTTTGCCGTCATCTTTTTCATCCTCTCCATCCGCCGCCACCACCGTCATGCCATTGGGGTTAGGGTTTGGATCAGGGTTCCCCGTGCCACCCTGGCTTAAAAGGGATGTCGGGGGAGGCGGCGGAACCATGATGGGAAGAGGATCGTGGTAGGGGTGGTGAGGCACCAACAACGGCATCGGAGCTATGGGTTTGGTTGAAGGCGGTGGTAGCGGACGGATCTATGCAGATGACCGGATTAAGGTTGGGCTAGGCAATATGACGACATGAGGATTGAGGGCAGAGTGGTGAGACGACAGTGCCACTGGACTCAACAAGGAGATGGGCTGGTAGGGGTTAAATTAAAGGCAGTGGAGGCACACGGAGCAGCAACACTGACGAGGGAGAAGGAGGAGGATCGAGGGGCAGCACCAGCGAGAGAGAATGGGGAGGAGGATCGGGGCGACACAGGAACGGGGTTGGGGGCTTAACCAGGTGGAGGATTGGGGATCGGGGACGTGGGGGATTGCTATAGAACGGTCCAGAAAGAATCAACTGAGAGTTAAATAACTCGCAGGCAAGTGAGAGATAGCTGGTCCTTGAAGAAACATGAACAACGACCATCAACTTCGACTATTAATGACATTTCCATTTGCAGTTAAGGGGGAAGATTTTACAACCCTAGCTAGTGTACAGGGGTGGACGCAGCCGAAAATAATAGGAAGGGCTAAAGTTTAACTCAAGACCTAAATTTGAAGTTTAGCCCCTTCTTCCTTTTTATTTTACACTAAAAATTATAGTTGGGTCTAAGGTTGGGCTACACTGTCATAGACAGTGTAGGTGGAGCTAGAGCCTCACCTGACTCGGTGCTAGGTCCGCCCCGGCTATAGTGTAGTTGGTGCCGACGTGATCACGTGAAAAACATTTTCACCAAAAATTCGCTCTAACCAATAAAATATCCATGACCGCTTGGTACAGCTGCTGTGCGCTACGGAATAACATGTCGATCTTTGGCATGCAGACGCAGAAGATAGCTAGCAATAGCATCAATCATCCAAAAGGTAGACATTCAGGCAGGCTGCCCCATTCACGAGCATGCTACTGATCATTGGTACCCCATGACCCCAGTAGCATGCTCAGTTGTGAATCGATTTATATAGATCTGGACGATCGACCAGTTGTCTATACCGATCGAGACATAGCTAGATCCATGTCAGTTGTACATGTGTATCAACTGTACAAGATAGACCAATCTATTTTGTACTGTCTGAATATAATTGAATTGCACAGAAAAGGGACACTGATCGAATGACCAGACGTCACGCTAAAGTATATACAGACACGTACTTATTAGACAGCTTTCACCACAGTTTACAAAGGATATCGATATCTAACTCTAAACTACTATATAGCGGAGCAGTTTGATTGACACAACTCATAAGAACCGTCCGTCATGTCTGTTGTGACAGTCCAATTTACAAATTGGATCCTTGACATGGCGCGTTAACTCCCCTGCCTCCACCAAGTTCAAATTTCAAATTGGGTTTAGCCCTCTCTACAATTAAAGTCCTGCTGCAAATATTCATTTAACTAACGATAATCATATTTTATCCTTCAGGGGGTACCATTACTCAATAGCTTTGTATGTTGGAGCTTGATCGATCCTTTTGTTGCTCGTTTTTTCTTCGCTTTACTTCTGATCTGGCTCATGGATTGTACATAACCTTTAGAGTAATATAATTTCGTGGATAATTCCTACGGTGTTTTCTAAAAAAAAATGCCCTCCAACATGCTTACAATATCTAGCATGGTATTATTAGCGCAAGCATTTTACCAGGCATGCTACTAATATTTGAGAGGAATGCAAACTGATCTTACATTGATGTAAACCTTTGGTTGAAGATCCAGTGGAAATTCTTTTATACATATATATGTAGAAAAGCCGTACGTCCTTTCTAACATTTCCATTGTGAATCGAGAAATTAACAGGCTATCTTATGGCACTGATGCATGTTAGATTGATTGCACATCGTTTTACCATTCAATTAATGGAAGTATCAAATCTCCTGCATCATGCATAAGGAAATGAAACTCGCTGAGGGCTTCCTCGTTGGCAGTAGTTAGGCTGGGCCCAAATATTTGTGAGCTGGGCCACAAATCCGCTTGGTTGTAATGGTCCGGCTCAAAGATTCAGCCCACTGAATTTTCGCAGGAGCTCCATCAAGCAAGGCTTTTTCTTATATTTCACCCACAACCGCTGTTTTCTTTGGGATATCCCGGTCCATTGATTTGGTTCCGTCATTATTTTACATTAATGTATTCTTTATTTATTACTTTTCTTTATATTAAACTACTATTGCCATTTTTCCTTGTTGCTTTATATAAAAGATTCTACTATAAAAAAAGGTCTTGGGATGGTGGTAGGAACAGTTTTTAATTTCATCCTCTATCTCCCATCTAATCTAATGGTCCAAATATAAGGGTACTTTCTATTTCAATTTTTTTTCATACATGTCATTATTAAGTTACTATATATAAAAAATTTCATTAAAAACTACAAAAATATTATATATGTCATTATCTTGACTACCGGCATACACGAGATCCAAATACTTCCTAAACTACCCTAAAACACGGCCTGACGGGTGGGACCCGCATGTCATACTCCTCTTCTTCCTCCTCCCACCTCCAACCCATCTCTCCCAACTCCGGCATCCTACCTCGCTGCCCCGGCCGTCCCGCCACCATTTCACACTTTTTTAATGACATTCCTAATATATAGCAACTTAATAATGACATGCATGTAAAAAATCTTTTTTTTTATTTATGTGGGCTTGCAGCTTGCTTTTTTTTTATTCTGAAAGACTAAGGGACCCTATATTGTCGCCAATCTGATCGACGGGATAGACAACTACGCGTTTTCTCTCTTCTTTGTGGAGCTCCCCATCTGCTTCTTTCCTAGCTTCCAACTAGTCCTTTCCTCGCCTCTTTCTTCCCTAGTACCTCCCTTTTTTTTAGTACATTATATTTTACAATATTCTCAATCAGCTTAAGATATGCCAATTTAGAGGGCGCCAAAGCATGAAAATAGTTGATCGCGAAAATGAAACTGAGGGTGAAATAGATAAGCTAGGTCGAGTGCTTAATTTAACTTAAACCAAATTAAATATATAGCTTAAAAATATTTAATGTTTTTGTACAAGTCATATGTTGTAACACTTTGTAGTTATTTTTGTGTGACTTTTAATGGTTCTTCTCCAAGATCATAAAACTAATTTAAATATATTTATTAATTCAAACCTTTTTTCGGAGCTCTTAACTGTTCAAATTTTAATTTTACACGGATTTTTAGCCAAATCAAACATAGGCGGCGAGGCTAAGTGTGTGAGCCAAACAAATTAAAATATGATGCAGTAAAAAGTCATGTGGTATTTGTTTCTACAGCTATCTAGTAAACTAAGGTTTTGTTCTTTTGGGCTGATCTGGACGATTGAACCCACCTTGAGATTCGATCAGATCCATTTCGTTTTAGCTTTTTAAATCGATAGAACCCACCTTCAATACAACGAAAAAACAAGTTAAAAAAAATGAAAGCATAAATCTTTTTAAACATAGATATGTCGTTGAGCCGCTAAGTTGCAGAAAGAACGTAGTCTAAATTGTCAACGATTGTGGTATTTGTTATAGGCTTCTCAGCTTTCAGCCGTTTAGCCGGAAGTCATTTTGGACTTTTGGTCGTACAAAACGGCAGAAACCTGCTATTGTTTGGGAAAAGGTGGCCGGTGCTGGCTTCCTTCATTGAATTTGCTTGTGAGCCGTGATTCCGTGATAATAGACCTTGTATTTTTTTTTTCAGCGTATCATTGCGTCGGCGTATTACTGTAGCAAATTTAAGAGCACTCAAAAAAAGATCCAAAGATTCTAAAAAATAATTAAAAAATAGTTTTATAATCTTTGGAATGACTTTTGAAAGCCATAAGAAATCGTTACAAATCATCACAACATATAGGCTACAAAAAATAACAAAATTTGCTACAGTAATATGCAACGATACGTAACGCTGAACAGAACAAGGCCATAACGCTAGCTAGGCAAGTACTGCATTCATATTTAATTTAGCATATTATCAGTCTCCGCTGGTTGACAAAATGCGATACTTAGGTATGTACGTAAATACATAGTTGACATTACTATATGTGCAGTACCCCATGCATATATACAACTTGTGTCTTTGAAAGAAAGTCTAAACTCGACCGGTGCATGCAAGATTGGTGCTAATATATATAATAGTATGTCCTATCCGTTTAGTTTCGTGGTGCATAAATATTCCTAGATAACAGTACTAGTTAATTGCTTTTTAAAATAGTAGTAGCACTACAATAAAATTACTACTATAAATGCTAGTACAATAGTATAATTTCTAAAACTGGAAATATAATATAGTATCACAAAAATAAACCATAGTTTTCAAAAGGTCTAATGCACAGTGGATTAATTTGTTGCGAGTAGCTTGCGTCAGCATTGAACTTGATTTATATATTATTTTATTTCGTTTTATTTTTTTTTTGAAAGAGGAAATAAAAAACAAAAAACTCTGCTGATCATCCATGGAAACGATCGAAAGGAATATCCCTCGACCTTTAATAATGACTAGTTTGGCATTTCTAGTTGAGATCACTGACCAGCTGGTTGAAAAATGGATAAGGCCTGGCCTAGCTTATCAATTGCGCACGTGCTAGCTTCTTCGACTTTGATAACTCTTTCTATAAACAAAGCGCTTCTTGTCATTGACATTATATGTTACACGTACGAGCGCCGTCCACTGCGTTGCGTCCATACTTTGACACGGCTAGAGTTATGGTAAACTTTGACCATGCATGCTAGTAGATGTATATGTTTGGTTCATGCTGCCTCAAGTTAGTTGAGATTTCTCTTTTTTTTCACATTGGAATAACCACATGTCATAGTTTCAAAAAAGTGTGACAAACTTGTCCAAACTTGCTAAGGTGGCTAGAAATTTTATAAGTAAAACTTAGAAAATTTTGACAAGTTAGGTGTGGCAACTTGTGGCATTATAAGCTTCAAACCAACCAGGACATGTTCTCGCCGGTTATCGACGTTTCTAATTAATTCATATACGCACGTATGTGGCATATATGCTTATATATATCGCTAATAGAAGTAACGAGAGGACGATATAAGTGGCATATATCACTACAGAAAACGATGTCAGGGGTCGTCGGTCGAAGCGTCGATCAAAGACCCGATGACACTAATTTGGACCTCCGTCGGCGACTCCAATATAGACCTGCGAAAAACATACTCAAACATATGCATATACAGCTGATATACATGAGCTCACGGTGGATACTAGGAAGCATTAATTTTCGTTGGAAAAGAGAGCCGGGCAGCTCGATTAATTGGTGATCAGGAGCAGGCGATGAATGATGAGTGGATAGGATAGGCATGCCATTGCCATCCATGTAAAGGCGGCCAAGCTAGCAATTAAGCAGCAGCTAGCAATTAAGCACAGCAAGCAACGGACATGAGTTATGAGTTGAGCGTCGTGTTGCATGCGATATGGCCATTTTAGCGTCGCTTTCGCATACCTCGATCGTCACTTGCGCTGTCACCCCGTACGCCTTCGTGTGGGATCATATGGACTTTCTCCCATCCATCCGATCGCCACGAATTATTTGCACGCTTATTTCTAATTGTTGTGTCGTAGGCTAGCCAGTGATATGTTCGGGCGAATTCATTAGTGTGTTTGTGTTAAGTTTCATAGCAAAATGACACGTGATTAGCGTCGGAAGTCACTGAAGTTTTAGCAGCTGAAAGAAGTTACAACTAGGGTTTGTAACGACACTATGGCTAGAGGACACCGCCGACCATGCATGGAATTGAAGAAGAAGGGCGGCGAGTGGTGAATGAGACTAGCTAGCTAGCATATTAGTTCTGGATTGTTGGGATGAAAGGAGGTGTGGCACCAGCCGCCAATATAATCATGTGTGATGAGGAGGTGGTGCCGTGGTGGATAGAGACGGATCGATGCTATGTATTTCAAAACAACTTGTATTTGTGCTTCGGCGACGGAGATATATGTGGATGGTGCCTCTTTAAAATTCATTGAGTCTCCACTTTCAAACAAACGTATAGGTTGGAATTTTTTTCCAACTTTTTAATTGCTTACACACGTGTGTTTTTTTTAATATTGTCTCTTCTGTCTTACTTTGCAAATAAACAAAAAAAAAACTGCGGTTCCTACCTGCTTCCTTGGTTATTCTTGGAGATATATATGAACAGAGAGAGGTAGCTATATAGCTAGCACGTAAACAGAGGCATCACTAGGTAAGGGCAGCTAGGTAGTCCGTTCTTGGATTTCTTGGGTTGAGTCTTTCATCTCGAGTGGAAGTGTAGCAATTAATGTCAATGATGATATAGGGCCATATTTTCAAACAAAAAAAGGGCTTCCTCAAGGAGATCCACTATCTCCAATTCTTTTTAATTTAGTATCTGACATGTTGGCAACTATAATTAGCAGAGCTACTTCAGCTGGGCAGGTGAGTGGAGTAGTACCACATCTTGTAGATGGAGGTTTATCTATTCTACAATATGCAGATAACACAATCCCTTTTATGGACCATGATCTGGAGAAAGCTTGTAACATGAATTTATTACTTTGTGCTTTTGAGCAACCATCAGATCTAAAGATAAACTTTCACAAGAGTGAAATTTATTGTTTTGGTGAGGCTCAAGAGTTTGAGGACCAATATACTCAGTTATTTGGTTGTGTCAGTGGTGATTTCCCATTCCGATATTTAGGTATTCCTATGCATTATAGGAAGTTATGAAATATTGATTGGAAAGGGGTTGAAGATAGGTTTGAGAAGAGGCTGAGTAGTTGGAAAGGGAAACATCTTTCAACTGGGGGCCATCTGGCACTGATCAATTCGGTGCTTACTAGCCTGCCAATGTATATGATGTCCTTTTTTGTAGTTCCAAGGAGAGTTCTTAAAAAATTAGATTATTTTCGATCTCGTTTTTACTGGCAAAGTGATTATCAGAAGAGAAAGTATCGTCTTGCAAAATGGAACATCCTATGTCGACCGCGAGAACAAGGCGGTCTTGGCATACATGACTTGGAAATTAAGAATGTTGCCCTTCTTAGCAAATGGTTATTTAAATTACTCACTATAGATGGAGTTTGGCAGCAAATGCTACGAAACAAATATTTGGATCTCGACCTTTATCGCAAGTACAGTGGAAACCTGGAGATTCACACTTTTGGGGCAGTCTCATGGAGGTGAAACGAGATTTCTTTCGTTTCGGAAACTTTAGTATTAAGGACAGATCTCAAATTAGGTTCTGGGAGGACAAGTGGTTGGGAAACGCTACCTTGCGAGAACAGTACCATTGTTTGTAGAATATAGCTCGGCACAAACAGATTACTGTAGCAGGGGTCCTTCAAACAACAAATCCTATTTTATTAAAGACCCGATGACACTAATTTGGACCTCCGTCGGCGGCTCCAATATAGACCGACGAAAAACACACTCAAAACATATGCATGTACATGAGCTCACGGTGGATATATACTAGGAAGCATTTTCGTTGGAAAAGAGAGCCGACTAGCTCGATTGGTGATCAGGAGCAGGCGATGATTGATGAGTGGATAGGATAGGCATGCCATTGCCATCCATGTAAAGGAGGCCAAGCTAAGCTAGCAATTAAGCAGCAGCTAGCCAGGTCGCCATGCATGCACAGCAAGCAACGGACATGAGTTGAGCGTCGTGTTGCGATATGGCCATTTTAGCGTCGCTTTCGCCGTCACCCCGTACGCCGTCGTGTTGCGATATGCTCGGGCGAATTCATATCAGTGTGTTTCTGTTAAATTTCATGGCAAAATGGCACATGATTAGCGCCGGAAGTCACTGGAGTTTTAGCAGCTGAAAGAACGAGCTAGGGTTTGTAACGACACTATGGCTAGAGGACACCGCCGACCATGGAATTGAAGAAGCAGGGCGGCGAGTGGTGAATGAGACTAGGTAGCTAGCATATTAGTTCTGGATTGTTGGGGTGAAAGGAGGTGTGGCACCAGCCGCCAATATAATCATGTGTGATGAGGAGGTGGTGGTGAACTGGTGATGGTGATGGTTAGAGGTTTAGAGCTGGATCCATTCTCTATGTTTCAAAACAACTTGCATTTGTGCTCCGACGACGGAGATATATGTGGTTGGTGTCTCTTTAAAATTCATTGGGTTTCCACGCTCAAACCGACGCCTAGGTTGGAATTTTCCAACTTTTCAATTGCTTACACGCGTGTATTTTTTTAATATTATCCCTTATGTCGTACTTGCAAATAAAAAAACCTGCTCCTACCTGCTTTCTTGGTTACTAGAGGGTAGGGCGCGCAGACGCGCGCCTGGACCCAGTCATATGTACTTTTTGTTCGGCGGCACAGAGGCCGTAATTATGGAGAAAGCCGGGTGCATCTACGAAAGCAAAAAGGTCAGCGCTGCGTTGAATGGGAAAATATGAGGGGCTTAGCGTAAAATCTCATGTGTAGTAAAGGGGTCCGATGAAAGCCTACGGGACGTCGACAGAAAATCAGGAAAGGCGAGGGGGTTTTTTGCAAAGACGGTCGGCCTGCGAGGGCTCGACACTGGTAGAAGTTGGCATGGATAGGCAAGCACGCGAGGCGCGGGGCGGGCAAAGTTAGGTGAGATGTGCTGGCCTGGCACGTTGCTGGCCACAGATCACGCGAAATGGACGGTCGAGAAAAAACGGGGACGTAGCCACCGCGAGAAGGCCGGATCGAATACAGGCAGCTACACGTAGTAAAATAAAATTCTTGGAAGATATATATGAACATAGAGAGGTACCGGTACGTAGCTAGGTAGCACGTAAACAGAGGCATATCACTAGGTAAGGGCAGCTAGCTAGCTAGTCCGTTCTTTAGCTTAGGCCAGTGACGGGTTGATGCTTACAGATCGATGACGAGGATGACATACACTACACGCTCCAAAGAGAATTCCTTTTGCTTTTTCTCAAAAGAACTCTCTCCTCCTCGATCCTTTCTTATCTCAAGACTTCTTTGTGATGAGCTTTTCTGTCCTTTCTGCCGTTTATTGGAATCCAAAACTAATTGTTGGGAAAAGACAGCGAGGAGGAACGAAAGACAAGCCTAGGAAGGAACATATCGTGATGTGATAGATGCCATGCACGCATGCTCCTTAATTGCTACTTACTTTGGTCACAAATATCTATTGCTCGATAGATAGATATACACAGAGAGAGAGAGATCAAAGTTTGAAATTTTGAGTATGAATACGCTTCTTTAAGTATTTAGATTGTACATGCATAAGAAAATCGTATAGATATGTTTGAACTCTTTTATGGTATAAAGCAGCTGAGCTTAATATATTAGCTAGCTGAACTGAAATCAGTTACACTTAGGACTAAAATAACCAAGCTGATGAAACAAATAAATTTAAGCCACACCAACAAGCATGCATGCAGATGCAGCTAGCCACGCTCTCCGGCCCCGAGAAAGCGAGCTGAAAATGGGAGCAGAAGCTGACAAGGCATCACATTCATATCATTGCAGCCGACGGCGAGTCGACACGTGGACGTCAGAGCCACGCCGATATACATGCAGCATAGCTCGCCCCAGGGGCAGTCTCGTCATCTCTCCTACGAACACATGCATGCATGGTAAAAGTCATTATCCCTCAGACTAAATAACACATGGTCACATGCTAGTAATACCACGCACTAACACTAATTAGTTGCGGTTTTGCTCAAACACAGTCGTCTGGGTTGCGATGCACGTTCGCCGACGGTTGGACCCAAACGAGGCGTGCATGTGGCCCAGGCGACTGGGCTGGAGCTGCTCCCAGTTAGTTGTGCTCTGGGGTTTTGTCAATCTGTCATGTCATGCTAATCCACACCCACAAGCTAGCTGAGCCGGAGAGCTAGCCTGCTTAGAGAGAGGGTAGCTGCCATGGCGTCTATAAATCCAAGCCCCACTGCCTCCATCTCAAAAATTTCAAACCTTGTACGCACCTCTCCCTCTCGTCCTGTCCACCACTACCTACGTACACGGTACACCACGTCGTCGTCGTCGTCGTCTTCTTCTTCTCGTCCCTTGCAGCGAGCTCGATCAGCTCATGGCGTGCGAGCTTAGCCATCGATCGGTCGCCATGGCGAGCTCCGGCATGCCGGCCCTCCCAGCCGGGTTCCGGTTCCACCCCACCGACGAGGAGCTCATCGTGCACTACCTCATGAACCAGGCCGCCGCCGCCGCCTGCCCCGTCCCCATCATCGCCGAGGTCAACATCTACAAGTGCAACCCATGGGATCTCCCCGGTAAATCAACCAATCCATCATCACATGCACACCCACACCTTCTTCTTCTTCTTCTTCTTCTTCTTCTTCGAAGCGATCGATGATCACTGACACTAGCTGGCACGTATCCATGGCGGGCCGATGGATCGGTGGTGTTGCAGCGAAGGCGCTGTTCGGGGAGAACGAGTGGTACTTCTTCAGCCCGAGGGATCGCAAGTACCCCAACGGCGCGCGGCCCAACCGCGCCGCCGGCTCCGGCTACTGGAAGGCCACCGGCACCGACAAGGCCATCCTCTCGACGGCGACGCCGGCGAGCGAGCACATGCACATCGGCGTCAAGAAGGCGCTCGTCTTCTACCGGGGGAAGCCCCCCAAGGGCGACAAGACGGACTGGATCATGCACGAGTACCGCCTCTCGACGCCGGCCACCACCACCAGGCGCCGCCCGCCGCCGGCGGCATCCTCCATGAGAGTCAGTGATCGAGCTCGATCGCATCGGACTTAATCTAGCCACTGATTCTGAAGCTGATTTGATCCTTGATGCTCCCATCAGCTCGACGACTGGGTGCGGGTGCTGTGCAGGATCTACCAGAAGAGCAACGACTTCAACCTCCTTGCCGGCGACGAGCCGGAGCAGGAGGAGGGCTCGACCGTCGACGACCACTCGCTCAACGGCGGCGCCGCCACCGAAGTCTCGCCCAGCTCTGAATCTGAAGCAGCTGCAGCCGCCGATCACGATGGACAGCAGCAGCAGCTCCCCGCCATGGCCATCACCAAGTCATGCTCCCTCACCGACCTCCTCGGCTCCATCGACTACTCCACGCTCTCGCAGCTGCTCCTCGACGTCGTCCCTTCCGACGATGCCGCCGACGAGCAGATCCCAACCCCTCCGATCTACTCGACACCTCCATGTCAAACACTAAACTTTAACAACCAAACGAACACTGATCAAATCAGCATCACACGAGTAGATTCAGGTTCAGGTTCAGATTACAGCAGTAATATCCACCTAATTACAATTGTCTGAAAAGGAGGAGGGTAATCACGGCTCACGGGCAATGCAGCTTCTGCTAGATATTTGGATGATCATGATGGCACTAATCAGGGATTTTTATAGGGCAGCGCCAGGTGTCGGACGTCCGACGCCTGGCGCTCCGTCCGGACCACGCGCCATCGTCCGATCCCCGGCTACCGCGCCAATCCGACGCTGCGTGCGTGCGCCCGCGTCCCTGCCCTTCCCCGGCAGTCGGATCACCGGCTACAAAGCCAATCCAACTGCTGCATGGCGCCCGCGTCCACCGCGTACAGCGAGCAACTAGATAACTGCGTGCAGTTGATTTAAATTTCGATTAAACTTCCGATTTTTGTACAAAATTCAAACAGTGTTCAAAATACGTGAAATAAATTTCATAATTCTTCTAAAATCGAGAGCAACCCATTTTAAATACTTTTTAAATTTTTGAATTTTTTTTACTTTTTGAATTTTTTTGATGTGAACCAGCAGAAGGCACTTATGAAACTTACATCTATACTAGCGAAACTTGGCCGTGTTCTGATGAAATTTGACCGTATTCTGATGAAATCTGAAGAAACTTTGATGAAACTTCGATGTAACCTGATGAAACTTGGATGAAACCTGTTGAAACTTGATAAAAATTGAATTAACCTGACGAAACTTGAAGAAACTTGAAAAAACTTGGATGAAACCTGATGAAACTTGATAGTTCGGCAAAGTTTTAGAAGTATGAGACCCAAGTTTTGTTAGGCGAAACCCAAGTTTCAGTAGACGAACCCCAAGTTTCACCAGATAAGTTTGAGAAGTTATATGTCAACATATATCTTGTTTTGTTCGAAAAAATATGAGGAATACGTTGGCGCAAACGGTTTGTGTATTGGAGCACCCAGTCAAAAAATATGACCATTTAAAAAGAAAATATACGAGTGGGACCCACCTTGCATGTGTACTGTTGCCTCCTCCTCCCCGGTTTCCCGCGCGCGTTGCTGACTATGCGGGCGTCCGGCCGCGCGCGCTCGCGCCGGACGTCCGCACAGTAGCCTTTCCGATTTTTATATCGGTTTATAGAAAATTTCGGTCCCCAGCGATAAAAACGAAATTCGCGAAATTCGTTTTAAATTTCGTTCAAAAAAATTCAAACACAAAACAAAAAAAAAAAGGAAAAAATGGGTCACAGAGGATCGAACCTGCGACTTCTTCCTCCAAACACGCTTTCCTTACCACTACGCTATGCTGGTTATTGTGCAAAGTATAGCTACACACTTTTTTATATATATCATATTCAAATTTGATAAAATTTCATCAAATTTAAAAATTTCGGGCAGTATTTTTGAGTATCGCCGCGGGCCGAAAAAACCGAATTTCGGACTAATCCGACGAAGAAATCGATGATGGTGACAAGTGATTCGAGGATGACGAGCTGCAACCAAGGCCTCCGAGGTGAGTTGGGGAGCAGATGGTAGTTCAATTGACCCGGCTTTTCCCCGCAGCGGCCGTTTCGGAGCCATTCCACAACAAAGCCTGTCTGATCCTATCAATTTTCCGAACAACAGAGCAAGGGGGTTTGATAACTGAAAGGGTGTAGGTTGGGAGCGCCGAGATAACTGCCTTGAGTAGGGTGAGCCTACCCCCTTTGGACATCAAAGGGTCGCGCCGGCTAGCAAGTCTATTAGAGATTTTGTCAATGAGCGGCTGAAAGTGGACGTGTCTGAGGCGCTTGATGGAGAGTGGAAGACCCAGGTATTTGATGGGGAAAGTGGATCGCGTCGCAGGTAAGTCTTGGAGAACGTTTTCCAAGTCGATGTTGTCACACCGGATGGGGACAACTTGGCTCTTGGAGAAATTTGTACGTAGGCCAAAGATGTTTTCGAAGTTGCTTAGAATACTAGCCAAGGCAGTGGCGTCTTGTGTGGTTGGGTTAATGAAGATGGCCGCATCATCCGCGAAGAGGGAGATTCATGGGTTTCGAAGGCCCCCCCCGGATCGGGGAAAGAGCCCCCTCCTCCGTGGCCTTTGATAAGATAGCGACCAGGGGGTCAATGGCGAGGTTAAAAAGGAAAGGGGAAAGCGAGTCCCCCTGACGAAGGCCTTGGCGGTGGAAGATGGTGTTTGTTGGTTGTCCGTTAAGGAAGACCCTCGAGGAAGAGGGGGCGAGCGATAAGCAGATCCAATTTCGCCACTTGGTCCCAAACCCTCGCGCGGAGGTTGTCAAGGAGGTATGCCCAGGAAACCGAGTTGAAGGCCTTTGCCAGATCCAATTTGAGTAGAAGGGTCGGAGTTCGAGTTCTGTGGAGGGATTTGGCTCTGCCCTGGACAAAATGGAAGTTATCCTGGATGTGGAGCTTCTTGATGAAAGCGCTCTGACAGGGCGAAATCAGGTCGTCCATGAACGGAGCAAGGCTGGTGGATAGGATTTTGGTAAAAAGTTTTCCGATGCTGTGGATTAGGCTTATCGGGCGGTAATCAGACGCGGCAATCGGGTTGTCCTTTTTGGGGATGAGGACAATGTGGGCGCAGTTTAGAGCTTCGAAACCCGGGCCATCCAGGTTAAAAGGGCATTGGATTGCATTGAACAGGTCCGCCGAGATGAGCTCCCAAGAGGATTTGAAGAAGTCCCAGGTGAAACCGTTTGGGCCCGGAGCCTTGTCGCTAGGCAGGCTAAAGACAACCTGCTTAAGCTCGTCCATTGTGAGCGGCTCTTCTAGGGATGAGAGGTCTCGGGGTTGGAGGCCCAGGTAGTCCCAACTTAGGCCGCGTCTCGGGTATGTAGAGGGCGTTAGTGCACCATCCCCAAGGATGGAGTTGAAGTGTTTATGGAGGATGAGGGCTTTCTCCTGGAACTCAGAGTGGGTTCCTGCGGGGCTTTGGAGGGAGTGGATAAAGTTTTTCCTCTGGCTCCCGCCAGCTTTTAAGTGGAAATATTTGGTATTGGCGTCTCCAAGCTTTAGCCAATTTAAGCGGGAGCGTTGTTTCCATTTGATTTTTTGTATGACACTGAGGCCTAAGCTTCGGAGCTTGAGTTGTCGGCGCAGATCAATTTCGTCGGGCGAAAGGTTGCGTGCTTCCATGGCCACATCAAGAAGGCGCAGGACCTACTGACCTTTCAGAATTTTTGTAAGGGACCAAATAGATAAAATTTTACCTTAAAACTCCCTAATCAATGGTAATTACGGGTGTGCAATAAAGCTCCGCCCGTGAGCATTAGTGAGATTCCACATCACAAACGCTTCCCTGATCCATGCAACTTTTTTTTGTCAAATTGTTTGGTTATCCTTTTGATTTGACCACTTATCCGGCTATTTAATCGATATTGTCTTTGGAATTTTGTCTTTTGAACACAAGATAAACATTTATATATTAAAGTGGTCACTAGTTAAAGTGGTCGAGCTAGGTTCAGTTTCAACCTATAATCAAATAAACAATTTCTCTTCGCGGAACAGGCAAGTGGTTGTAAAATTTATTATCAGTTTCAGATTTCTAAAGTCACCAGCTGCTAAAGTGGTCAAGGTTCAGTTCAAACCAATAATCAAATAAAAAATTTCATGTCGCGCGCGGCCGGAACTGGAAAGCTGATTTAAAATCTGACGAAAAAATAATTTGGTTCTGAAAATATGAAGACAAAAACACTCCATGACAAACCCAGCCGCGCGCTAATTTGACTTTGGCGAGATCGTCGAGCCAACCAAATTAATGGCAAATTCATGGTCAAATTTGTCCGCATCCAAGCGTGCGTGTGTGGACCAATGCAATGGCTAAACGTAGCTAGCGCCGATCGAAACAAATTACTAATAAGTGTACTATTTTACATTAATTACTAATAAGTGTACTATTTTACATTAATTAATGCTAATGTAATGCTGCTTGCAGGGACGGCGGCGTTGCACGCTTGCTCGGCTACCCACCTTTACCTACTTGTTTGAATGTTTGATTTTAATTACTAATGTGATTGCGTATGTTACGTATGCATGTTATGTTCACACGTGTAGACATCATGCTGCTGATATTGTGTATTAAATTTGATACTCAAGTAGGTTACATATGCATGTTATGTTCACACGTGTACACAACATGCTGCTGATGTATATTAGTTAGATTTGATACTCAAGTAGGTACTATGCTACGAACAAACATGTACAAGCCGGGCAATTCAGTTGTCCATACACCGTGAGAAACTAAAACAAATTAAGATTCTAATGTGATAAAAGAAGGGCGGCTCGATCGGCAATACAAATTTACTTTTATCTATCCTTTATATTATCGTCCACTTTCATCTTATTAGGTCTAGTTTAGAATAGCTTCGACGTATTCTTAATTTCAATCGACTTGTTGTACATCGTCTTTTTCATCAGCATCTAGATACACTCTGGGTATGTGTTGTCTCGATCCAGTTCAATCCGGATATGTGTTGTCTCGATCCAGTTTGATCCTCTAGATACACTTTGGGCTTTAGTTTATGTTTTTGTGAAACTGGACATCGATCCTGGCTTGACGACGCATATTTAGGGTGTGGGAGGGTCAAAAGATAGAGACCGACTAGAACGCAGGCGTCTGCGTTTTGTGTTTCGTGCAGGCGATCCTTTTTTTAGTACGATTGTATAGAAATTTCACCGTACAGAAGTACTGAAAAAACAGTATAAAAAAATGAAAAAAAAACTCTAGAACGGCGGTGGGCGGCAGACGGCGGCGGCGTTGGGCGGCATACGGCGGCGGCGGGCAACAGGTCAGCACGTTGGCGGACGGCGGGAGGTCAGGCCGGCCGCAGGAGGAGATGTCTGGGGTGGCGACGGCGTCGACGCCAGCGAGACGCGGGGAGAAGAGGCCTGCCGTGGTGGTGCGAGCAGCGTCCTCGGCGGGCGGTGGCGGCGCAGCAGCGGCGTTGGCGGCGAGTGCGCGGCGGCGTCGGCGGCGAGCGCGCGGCGGCGTCTGCGCGAGCCCGCAAACGCAGGCGCCCGCGTGGGAGCAAAGACGCAAAAGATATGTTACGTTGTGCTCGTGGGGTTGGCTTCATGGCCCTAACGATATCGATATATCAATATATCATATATATGCATCTAAGTAGCTAATGATCAGATAGAACGATGCTATTGACTATAGCTTGTGAAAATAAATAATCAGGCAACCCAATATACAGGTCATGTAACAGACGGGTGATGAGCGCGCGCACACACACACTCTCTCTCTAATCCAATCCAAGCAGCTCTGATTCCCCCATCAAGTTTCCCTATTGGAGACAACGATTTCTTTATACTTCCAAGCTATTCCAAACCATGCATGTCAGCATGACACAAGAAGAAAGAAGATAACGCATAAAAATGGAGCTATCTGCTAGTTAGCTAGACCCTATCTACCACACCATGGTTTCCAAGCAATCTCCAATTAGTTAGGCTTAAGCATGCGGTCACATGTTACAGAGGCTCCTTATAATTGGTGCTTATGCTAATAGTTTTCGTCCCTGGATTGGATCGCGTATAAAGGTGGTGATGACTGATGAGTACCGAGATTAGCTAGAGAAACAATTAATTAAGGGCTCTGTCAGTCCAGATAAATAAATCATGCTGCATCAAGTCACATGATGCCCTAAAGATATTGTAGTTTATCTCTAAGCGTGCGTGCTGGCCATGAGCTAATTGGGTCTTGGTGCTTTCCCTACGTCAACTTGTTAAGAGCTTATCCATGATCATCATGACATCGACGACATCGACATGGTTGATTCCTTTTCTAGAATGCATGGGTGAATGAGCCATTAGCCATTAGCCATTAATAATTGGTTGCTTAGGGTAACAGAAACTTCGTCTTGGATGCTAATTAAAAGAACGACGTTTTAACATTTGGCATGGTCTTCCAAACACACGTTTGACTACTAATTATCATTGCAAATTATTTACTTATAAAAATTATAAAAATTTTTGAGACGAATTTAAATGTATAATTTTATGTGATCAAACCAAATAGCTGAAAATATTTTTTATAGACAAACACGGGGGTTAAGGATTTTGCTAATTCGCAATTTAGCACGGTGCTTAACTTATATGGGCCATTATTAATATGGGCCGAAAGCCCAAGGACAGATTTCATCTTCTTGACTTTCAAGAGGCACGGCGCTGAAAATAGCACTCTTGTACTGGGCCGAGCACTTGCAAGTTGCAACGACCGTTTCCAATAAAAAAAGCCTCCATAGAACAGAAATATATACAGCTCGAGAGCCGGGTGTTGAGCATATGTGGCCCCGACTGCAATTATTTTAAGATATGTTTCTATCTATTTGGAATTAGTTTATTAAAGTTCAAATTATTCTTTTCTTACCGTTCAAGTCGATCTTTTCTTAGGGTTTAAGTCAGTTCTCCCTATAAAAGTGAGAGTCATGTATCTTTTATTAACACCAAAATAATGAATTAAAATTCAGAGTAGATCTCATAAACGGTGGCTCTGATAATCAGCGATCATACGACCACAATCACATCTCCGACGACAGGCGGACGCGCGAAGAAAACAAGACGGACAAGGAGGGCCTCGTTCTTAACCTTTGCCATTCCATCATCGACAAGCTGCAACACATGATGAAGATAATAGATTGTGTCATAGCACGCTCTACAACACCAGCAACTCCAACAGCATCGACGGCTGTTAACTTATATGGGCCATTATTAATATGGGCCTAAAGCCCAAGGACAGATATCATCTTCTTGACTTTCAAGAGGCACGGCGCTGAAAATAACACTCTTGTACTGGGCCGAGCACTTGCAAGTCGCAACGACCGTTTCCAATACAAAAAGGCTCATAGAACAGAAATATATACAGCTCAAGAACCGGTTGTTGAGCATATGTAGCCCGGGCTGCAATTACTTTAAGATATGTTTCTATCTATTAGGAATTAGTTTATTAAAGTTCAAATTATTCTTTTCTTACCGTTCAAGTCGATCTTTTCTTAGGGTTTAAGTCAGTTCTCCCTATAAAAGTGAGAGTCATGTATCTTTTATGAACACCCAAGTAATGAATTAAAATTGAGAGTAGATCTCATAAACGGTGGCTCTGATAACAGCCTAGGCAGTAGCTTCGGCAACATCTCGTCTCGCCCGCATCAAGAGTCGTATATCCCTGTTGCGTGCTTGTACATAACAATTGGTATCAGAGCTGGACGATCTCTCGGGATGGCATACGATGGCAAATGGTACGACGATCGGGGTTCGTTCGATCGACAGCGACCGTACCACGGCTATCAAAGACGCCGAGAAAAGAGGGCAATTGACCGCTACAATCGACAGATCGACAAAGAGCGGCGTGCTTTCGATCCACCACAATCGTACCTCTACTATTAGCGACTCCGCGAGGAGTGTGGGCTCGTCGACAACTGTCGTCGGCCGTACGACGATCAGCGATCATACGACCACAATCACATCTCTAACGACAGGCGGACGCGCGAAGAAAACAAGACGGACAAGGAGGGCCTCGTTCTCGACCTTTGCCATTCCATCGTCGACAAGTTGCAGCACATGATGAAGATAATAGATTGTGTCACAACACGCTCTACAACACCAGCAACTCCAACCGCATCGACGGCTGACAATGCGGTTAACTCGTGCGAGGCCATGCTCGGCGAGGTGGACGTCACTGCCAGGCGGAGCAACCGCTAAAGATCACCAAGGTCGAGAATGTAGAGGAGCCGCATCGTAGGGTGAAGGTAGACAAGGTGGTCAAGGTCGACACGGACAACATCTATGGTTCGTACGTCTCCCGTTTGAGGTCTCCCAAGGTGACGAGGGTCTCAGTGAAACAACGTAATGGAATCCAGCCCAGCGTCACTCCACGTCCTTCTCAATGCCAAGCAAACAGTCGGCGACCACGATGCCTCCATCTTTGACGGCAAATGGGTTGCGGACATGCTATGCCCTCGTGGCTATGTCGAGCTCATCGTCACGTGCTTTGTCTTCAATGTCGATAGAAAATTCATGGGTGTCATCGTGTTAGTCTATATTGCCGAGATCTCCTAGGCTTCAATCTTGAGAAGACTGATTTGATGGGGGGAATAATGCCATGGGCAGGCCCAATAGAGTCCGAACGGGGCATGAACAGTACCACGGACACTGTAGCACACATGAACAGTAGTTAGGTTTCCTCATGTTGATTTGTCCCACGAGAGAACATTAATTAGGGTTTTTTTTCCGAAATTTATTGGTTTGGACACTGTAACAAGCAACTTTAAGAAATGGTTGGGACACCAAGGTGTTTGGTTTAAAGAAGCGGCCTTTTATTCTCCTTATTTGTTTTGGCAATTATTATGAGAAAGCAGCACACACAACACACACTTGAGTGCGTTTTTTTATAGCCCGAAGAAATACGGGATAAATGAAATCCGTATTTTACTAAGAATTTTTATGCAAATAAATTGACGGTAAGGATTTGAATGATAGGTGTAGCTAGTACACCATCCATTACTACTCCAACTGACCACCCATCCCATGCACCAAGTGGCCATGTCCCATTCAGCCAAGTTATTGTTCGTGAAGAAAGATTGAAATGATTTATCTATTTTGTTCATTCATTTGCATGTAATGGTACATATTCAGATGGGAACTCCACATTCTTCAGAACAGTAGTAAGCTAAAGATATGACAAACAAACATCTTTAATTCCCCAAATACACATTATTCAACTTTCAACAGTGTGCACTTTCACCAACATATTTTCAACATATGCTACCACCTGTATAAGTGCAGTATATCGAATGAAATAAATAGCAGATTTTATTAGATGAACAATGCCATCGCATTGGCTATCTGAATCCGAGGTTATTCACTGAGAGAGCAATGGAAGCAATGTTAGTCTGACACAACACAAGCCATGCACAAGTACTGCTTGCAAAAGCTCCACTAGAATATCGTTGGTATGGGATGCAATCTTACACAAAAATGTGATCATGTTTCAAAAAGCAGTTGGCTCAGTGGAACACACAAGGCATCTTCAAAGAGGAAACCAACTAATTCGGATCGCACAATAACAAACATTGATCATTCATATCTCTTGTGCCTGCCTCGAGTTCTCCATATCTGATTCTGATCTGCTCTACAATGGGATCAAGATTCCTGTGGAGCCTCAAACCTCGAGGGAGTATCAATTCCCATCATGCATTTGAGTCCTGATATCAAGATAATAAGCAGTACTATTCCCTGCAGAACATACACAAGTGTGAGAAAAATAATGCAGTGATACCAGGAATAGTAATATAGAAAAAAGAATTTTACTGGTGAAGAGCACAATCATCAATTGCACAGTTTGCAGTTGCAGCTATCATAAAATTAAACTACTAATAAACTGATGCAACGAGAATACAGGCTGAAGACCGATGGAAACCAAAAGGAATAGCTTATTCACAAAAAAAAGCCAGAGTCCAGGTAACAACTTACAACAAAACTTCCTTCTAGAAGAGTTGATTTTACTATGCACTCTCCATCACATTTTCCTAGACCAGCTTTAGTGGTATTGGTCTTTTCTGCAAGATATCTGCCTAATGGCAGGTTGGAAGGGTTCTCCAGTGAACCATACGGTTGAGAAGCATAAAGAACTGTATATTTAGCCCCAGATTTCTTCAGCACAGCAACTAGCTCAGAAAGCAACTCCCCTGAAGTTAGGTAGCAGAATATTATGTTAAATTTGTGCAGTTGAAGGTGAAACAACCCAACCTAGTTCACTTTACCTAACCTTCTGATTTTGCACTGTCTAAAACCTTGAAACCACCACTACAGAAGACAATTAGATCAGTCTGTCCACTTGGGTTGTTTTCCATTCGTGACATCACCAGGTCCTGGAATGTATATGGTGTAAATAATAATGAATATAACATAAAAAGAAAAGGAAAAAACCTATAATAACTTACACGAACGGAATCCATGCTCTCATGTTTCTTCAGATCTTCACCGTTTACAGTACATGTGTCTGTGTATGAGATATGATGTCCCCTAAAACCATTGCAATTCTCAGCAAATCCAGATAGCAATGAGTTCTCCAATTTGTCATCATCTGGCATGACAACATAAGGGAATGCCATGGAAAACTCAGAAGTTGTGAAGGAGAGCTGATAAAAAAACATAGGTGTTAAAAGCAGATAAGCATATATGATAACTGAGAGACAGGAAGGGCGGCAGGCAAGAATGATTGTGATTACCTTCAATGTGTCTGCTAAAGCTGGATCATCTTGCTTATCTTTAGAGAGATCCGACGATTGTAGCTAAGGGAACAATATTACTCATTGGTCAGTGCCAACTAAGTAACAGATGCCATCTTCAATTTAAAGAATTACAATTATCCCAACTTAAGTAACAGATAACATCTTCAGTTTAAAGAATTGAACTTAAGAATAATTTTTCTATGCAGATTGAAATATGGAGACTTGGAAAATATAACGGAATCTCAGAATCGGTCAATACCATAGAGCAGGAATATCATCTACTTTGATTTTTTAAAGAAGAAAGGCAGTAATGTACATGGTGGAATTACAACAAGCCAGCAGCTGTCCAGCAGCCACCAGGGCACCCCCAGTAAGGAGGAGAGGGAGCCTAGGTGTGAGCCAGTGAATATGATGCAGCTAGTGAACACCGAAAATATTAGATCACAATCAGTACTAGAGTCAAATAAGTACCTCTGACCCAAGAAAAAGAACTGCAACGTCAACATTCTTTCGAGTATCCTCACTTGAACACTAGCAATAAAAAAACCACAATAACATGGATTATTAACTTTGTTCATACCAAATTACTAATTCAATAAAGCTGGAGGTGAACTTAAGTTCCACTAATTGGGTTATTGGATGGAAACTCACCACCAAGTTTGACCAGCCACCTTTCTCAAGAACAGATTTAGCTAAGCTCTTTGGTGAGATAGTCTGATACTGAACTAGCTCTTTCACCTCATTAGAACAGAATCTGGAGATCAAAGTAATGAGATGTTACATAAGCCACCAAACCAAGATATGGTTGTTAAGACTAATGATATGGCAGTCATGAAATATATACAGGATGAACATGCATTCTGTATCAAGTCAGCAAATAAGTCAATACTTAGATGAGCAAAACAAAGAGGGTGAATTCGGATCAACTCAACAGGTAACTGAACACATATCACTGAGTAGATTGGTTAGGAATGGCGTGCATATCCTGCATTAGGAACAAGAAGCAACATGTGACCTAAGCATAAAGTAGTGCTTGAGATGTGTTACTGCTCTGCTGCAATGTTCACAGATAAGGATTGATCTAAGGAACATGTCATTGTTTTGTTTAATGGAACTCAAGGGTTCAAGTTCCCATGTAATTAGAGGCCACAATTGTCAATGAAAAATCAGAGCAAAAAAAACCTTCAGGTTCATAGTCGAGCTAACACCTAACAAAACTTGGACAGACAATACTATCAGACACAAACCATAATATACCACAGAATGTACTAACTAGCTCTCACCTTTTACTCCCCTAACGTCAACTAGTCTGCGAGGGACATGCATTCAAACTGAAAAGCAGTTCTGCTTCTGCACTACATAAGAAAACCGACACCAATAACACAATCTCTGTTGTTGCTCCTTCATAATATTCTACATGAAAAAAAAGAGCAGGGTCCCAAAAATGGTGGGTTACGACAACCCTCCAGACCTCTGTTCCTAGGTTAGGGTGAAAATCCTACCAACCACCCTACTCCACGTCAGCTATCGGAATTTTTGACAAAATAAGTTTGCATTTTGCTATTCGTGATGTATTGGTGGAAAACCTTACAAAAATGTGAAAGGCACCTTATATTCAGCCATACCCAAGGAGGTGTAGGTGACTCCTACATCAGGATACTGTATACATCCCCAACCAGATCATGACGAGGCTATTGTAATATTGTTATCTTTATACAAGCTATAATTAACCAGGATCAGTATGGCAGTATGGTCATATAGAACAGGCAAGGATTTATGTTGCAGTTGCAGAAATAAAAAGGCTGTGCTCAAATAGGCTCACTAGTAAAAAGACCTATCCAAACTAAGCAAAGTTTCCCTACGACTGCACAAATGCAGTCTGAAAGGAATGTAGCTTATTCTGATACTGACACACATCAATCTTGAATAACACTATTACGAACCCTCTATACTACATGGAAGATACAAGCCTAAACTGAACTCAAAATCAGAACTTATGTTACTTGAGCTAGCAGCAGTGAAAGAAACGAGCTAATGCCTACTATTATCATACTATTATCATGGAAAAGGAGACCAACGCATGCGTCTCATGAGTCACCCCAAAGCTTAACCTACGAAACCGAGGTGTAATATAGTATCTGAGTGAGGCAGAATTCCATAAAATTCTCTGAATTTAGCAAAATATGTCACAGCTAACACAGGTGAATAGGGGATCCTAGATTAGGGATGAAAAAGAAGAGGCGGGTAGTTACCCACTTACCCGTAGTTCTTGGGAGCCCAGAGGAAGGCTGGCGCCGTCGCCGGGGCGGCCGCCGCCGCCGCCGCCACCTGCGCAGCGAAGAGCAGCACCGCCACCCATACCGCCGCCATCCGGTCGAATCGAATCCGGTCGTCCCTAAAACGGCCAGGGAAAAAAAATGAGAAAAAATGCTTAAAAATTTCGATGTTGGCTAATAAGCCCGAAGATTTCGATAAAAATCTCACCTTTTGGAGAGGTAGTGGTCTCGAATTGGGTGATCGGGGTAGCTCGCTCGCCGCCGATTAGACGCCGGCGTGTCTGCTTCGTTGCCGCCGCCGCGAATCGTGATCTGGGAGAGGCGATGGGCAAGTCGTTGGTTTCTCTCGAGGCTGACTTGTAGGCCCAGACGTTAGAGGCCGTCTTATTATGCAGATGTGATTTGAAGGGAACGTGATTGCAAACAGATGTGATTTTTATGCTGATTTATTGCAATTTTTGTGGAATAATATGTCTAATACGTTTCGGTCATGAAGATTTTAAAATGCTATTTGCCACCAAATTTTATAATTTACGCATGGGTTGTGTAGACAAATTTTGTAATAAGCACATATTGGGCGTTGCATATGACTACGTTCATCTATTTGAAGGCTCGTGATGCGCACTCATTTATCCATGTTTATCTCATGGTTTCATCAATAATTTTCTAAGACGTATAAAATTTGTAATAAACACGTATCGACTATGGTAGAGGCTATGCTCATCTAGTTGATGGTTTCGTGATGTGCAATTGTCCGTTCGACGAAAGTTAGGAGTAGTTGGGAGGAAGAAAAAAGGTGAAGAGAGAGGATGACATGTGTGACCACGTATGCTAGACTGCATTTCAATGTTGTATATTCTCTAAATCCTCAGTAATGATATATATGTATGTTTGGCATTTTACAATAGCATGTTCAGCATAAGAAACTTTATAATGGCTCTTTCGTTCAAGACCGACTTTATAATTCTTTTTTGAAAAATCTGTTAGCTATCAACACAACTTAAATTGGGACTTGCGAGTAAAACAACACTGAGTTTTCTTCTTCTTTTTTTTGAACAAGGAACAGAAGAACTGCCTTCCATTTAAATACGAGAAGAAGAAAGGTGTGAAGCACCGCTGATACAACCCATCCGACCCGAAGGCCGGACACCCGCCCGCAAGGTCAACAACCTTGCGGCGAAGCACACCAGGGAAAGGAAAAACAGAGAAAAGAAAAGAGGACAACATCGGCCACCACCGGTTACCCCACCAACACTCACACAACGGCAAGCAAATCCTGAATCAGCACACCCAACGTAGACCCATAGTGCACAAAAACGGCAACCACAACGTCTTCAATAATATAGCGACGGGGAGGACCCGCCTCCGTCGCTAAACCGTTAGGGTTTTATCCAAAGCAGAAGAAGACCAGAAGGATGAGTTTTCACACAAGCAAAATATGAGAGAGGGTAGCGGGAATGATTGGCCAAGAGATCAGGAGGAGGACAAACAATCTTAAACTCCATCCATCCCCGGTGATCGAGCGATACTGTCATCCACACACAAAGAAACCCAAGAAGAGAGTCCCTTCCCCTCCATTTATCTCCATCTTCACAAAATGGAAGCAGCAGCAGCAGCGGTGGCCACTCCCTCCTCCCTGCTGCCGCTCTTCTCCACTCCCCCCAGGAGCTCCCTGCTCAGCTTCCCCTCCTCCCCTCTGCCTCCTCCATGCAAGAGCTTCAGCTGCTCCAAGCAGCAGCAACAGCAGCGGCGCCTCAATCGGGAGCTAAGCGTGAGCTGCAGCAGCAGAAGCCGAAGCCGCCTCTCCTTGAGGTGCTCCTCCGGCGCCGGCGGCAACCCGGCGCCGGCGGCTTCAGTGAGATGGATCCTCGAGCCTTCAGGTTAATCCATTCATTATTTCATTTCGTTGCCTGCCTGATGGTCTCCGCTTCTTTCTGAAACTTGCGAAATACATATCGTTCTTCTGCATGCTTCATCAGATTAATTGTTGTTACCGTGCGATGAAGAGCAATGTGTTTGTTGCTCACTCGTCGATTTGGTTTCAGGAGACGGCGACTGGCGGCACATCGGGTACCGCGTCGCGCGGCCCGGCGCGTTCGAGATAGCATCCGTACGTATGTTCGTAATCCACAGCTGCGGCTGCGCTGCATTGTTCGTCACTACTCTCCATTAATATATTGTGCATAATCAGCAACATAACTTACATAAGTTTGATGTTCGTAACCTGTGCAGGACGCGGTGACTGTCGGCCGGGTTGCTGACGAGGCCGACATCGTCCTCCCCGTCGCAACAGGTCACTGTGTTCTTCAATTCACTCACTGATTCACCCCATCTGGTGCAAAATGAAGTGAAAAATTTGATCTTTGCTTGTATGGCTGCAGTTTCTGGCGTGCACGCTCGGCTGGAGAAGAAGGACGATGGGAGCTTGGTGGTGACGGACCTGGACAGCACCAACGGCACCTACATCAACGAGCGGCGCCTCTCGCCGGGCATCGCCGTCGCCATTGATCCCGGGAGCCTGCTCATATTTGGTACTAGTATAGTAGAGCATACATATATTTTCAGATATGCTAATTCCCAAGCGTCTGAAATTTTCTTAATGACGCTAAAACTGCATTGCTGCTTATCAAGGTGCAATTTTACATTATATATGTTACATGAAATCCCATATGGGAGTACGTGTGACTGATCTGTTTCGATTTGGGGTTGCAGGTGACATCCACTTGGCGATGTTTCGAGTCCAGAAGATCGTCGTTGAGGTGCCCAGTGACGCGGATGCAGCACAGCAAGAAATTACCAAGGCTCAAGTTTCAAGTGCAAGCCAAGAAACAGATTGAGTGTTTCTCTCTCTCTTTTCCACGGATCAAGCGAGTGCAGATGCTAGATGGAATACAGGAGTGTCATCTCATGTACTACCCAATCCCATGTATTTAGTCAATAAAACTTTTTCTCAAACTCAATCCCAGCCGAGGGACTCTCAATTTTGGAAATGTCTCATGAAAGTAAAGCCAGATTTTCTAAAATGGGGACATTTTAAATTAAGAAATGGTACCCAAAATAGATTCTGGAAAGATAGTTGGTTGGGACATTCTCCTCATAATGAACAATATCCAAATCTGTTTGCCATAGCCAGAAAAAAATGTCACTGTCTTGGAAGTTCTTAACTCATCTACTCTTAATATTGCCTTTTGGAGAGCTTTAGTAGGCCAAAATTTAAGAGATTGGCATATGCTAAAGTTAAAACTTTCTGTGGTCCATTTAGAGTCAGATCAAGATGTTTTTTGTTAGAATTTACATAAAAGCGGTCAATTTTCGGTACAATCAATGTATCAAAAAATGATCGATACTACAACAATCCAATCCCATGACTATATTTGGATACTTAGAATTCCTTTGAAAATTAAAATCTTTCTTTGGTACTTAAATCGAGAGGTCATTCTTACAAAGGATAATTTGGCAAAGCGCGGTTGGCAGGGCAATTTGCAATGTGTTTTATGCAATAAAAGAAAAACTATTCAGCATTTGTTCTTTGATTGTCACTTCGCTAAATCTATGTGGCGAATTGTTCACATAGCTCTAAATTTAGATTTACCAAGGAGTCTTTCTCATTTAAGAGAAAGTTGGATTCATGGTTTAAGACTATTAAAGATATATCAATTTTTAACTGACATGGCAGCTATGTTTTTGTCTATTTGGCTTTGTCGAAATAATGTGGTTTTTGACAAACGTAGAGATACATCTTTTTTGCAGGGCATTTTCAGAGCTACATACTGGTTGAGGTATTGGGCATTACTGCATAAGGAGGATGACCGAAAACCATTTATCGAAGCATGCCAATCTTTAGAAGAGGTGGCTATAATGTTTTAAGTCGAACCGTTCTATGTGAACTTGGTTGTGTACATCACCACGATGTAGAGGCCGGAATTTTATTTCATTATCTAAAAAAATCTCAAGTACTACCCAGAGAAGAGGCGCTGGGCAATTAATAGCTTCAGTTGTTGCTAATTTTAATCTGCACGCAAAATGTAAATTAATGGTATCTGTACGACGGCCGGTATGACACGAGGAAATGCACAGACGATTTTATATATCAAGTACATTAGAGGAGGCATCAATAAGCATAGAACATTGTAAACTACGTACAAGAGCTCATGTTGAATGAGGTATAATGCACCAATGTTTGTCGTTGATTCGGATAACAGATGCGCACCGTTGATCACACAATCAACCGTATGTAGCCCCCTTTCACTATATAATATATGAGCATCATTTGGTGAAAGGAATTTGCTTCTGAATGAATGCTTCAATAATAAACAAGAACAAAAGCAGCAGCGCATTTGATGATGACAGCATGGAAGTGTTCCGAAATTCCACTAATTTCTCTTAGAAAACTCGAGATGTGACAAAGTTTCAGATTAAATTAAATTAAATTAAATTAAATGAAAATTTGTTATTTTTGTATAGGCCAAATGTTGTAATATTTTGAACTCATTAAAACGTATTTTGAGGGGGGTCACAAATTTGCTACAGTAAAACGCAGCTCTACATTAATCTGAAACAAACAAGGCCAATATGGAAGCGTTCCGAAATTCCACTAATTTCTCTTAGAAAACTCTAGATGTGACAAAACATTGCATTTATTGACAAGTTTAGGGAATCCAAAACCCTGGCATATTTTTGAAAAGGAATAGGGATGGACTTCGGGACGGACGTCCGATCAAAAAAATTTTTTTTCGGACGCCGCATTTGTTTGCTCGGCCCAACTGCGTTGTCACACGCGAGAGACACATGCGAGCAAAGACACAGCAAGCCCACCAGACTTTTGCATGTGATGATGTCAGCTGATGTCAACGAAGATTCTATTTTTGTTTTTCTTTCGGCAGCCATAATTTTTGACTGGGTGCTCCAATGCACGAACCGTTTGCACCACTGTGTTCCTCGCATTTTTACCAACAAAACAAGACCAATGTTGCTATAAAAAAGTTACTGAAACAATTTGTTATCCTAATGGAACAATTAGTTTAGCATGTTGAAACAATATGGCTAGCCTGCTGAAACAATTACTTTTGCCTACTGGACGTATAACGAGGTGAAACAGTTGATTTAGCCTATTGGAACAATATATATAGCGGCTGAAACAACTAGTTTAGCATGTTGGAACAATATGTTTGACATGTTGAAACAATTGGTTTAGCCTGTTGGAACAATCTATCTAGTCTGTTGAAACAATTGGTTTAGCCTATTGGAACAATATTTTTGGTCTGTAGAAACAATTGGTTTAGGCTACTAGAATGATATATATAGCATGCTGAAACAATTGGCTTAGCCTATTGGAGCAACATATATAGTCTACTGAAACAACTAGTTTAGACTATTGAAACAATTTGTCTAACCTAATAAAATAATTTGTACAGTCTATTGGAACAATATGTTTGGCATGTTGAAACAATTAATTGTTTAGCATGTTGGAACAATCTATCTAGTCTGTTTAAACAATTGGTTTAGCCTATTGGAACAAATATTTTTGGACTGTTGAAACAATTTGTACAGCCTATCGGAACAATATTTTTGGCCTATTGAAACAATTAGTTTAGCCTACTGGAACGATATGTCTATCCAAATGCAGCAATTAGTTTTTTCTATTGGAACAATATGTCTAGCCTGCTGAAACAATTAGATTAGTTTATTGGAAACAATCTGTATAGACTGTTGAAACAATTTGTTATTCTAATGGAACAATTAATTTAGCCTGCGGAAACAATATGGCTAGCCTGCTGAAACAATTGCTTTTACCTAGTCGACGTATAACCAATTGAAACAGTTCGTTTAGCCTATTGGAACAATATATATAGCCTGTTGAAACAATTAGTTTAGCCTATTGAAACAATTTATCTAGCACGATGAAATAATTAGTTTAGCCTGTTGGAACAATGTATCTAATCTGTTGAAACAATTGGTTTAGCCTATTGGAACAATATTTTTGGCCTGTTGGAACAATTAGTTTAGCCTATTGGAACAATGAGTCTAGACTCCCGGGAAAATGTCTTGTCTGCTGGAACAATGAGTTTAGCCTCTCGGAACAATCAATCTTGCCTGCTGGAACAACTTGTATACATGTTGGAACAATGTATTTGGTCTACTGTAACAATAGGCTAACCCAATTTATGCATTTTGGACTCCAAATGAAATGGATAAAAATGAGAAATTTAAATAGGAAAAAATGAACGCACTTTTTTTCTAGTCGCTGTGTTGAATGGCCATGCAAACGAGCCAAAACTTTATGATTTTTATTGATTTTTGCATCTAGTCGTCCATGCAAACGCTGTGTTGAACGGCCATGCAAAACGTTGTTTTGATTTTTATTGATTATTGTGTTGAACGGCCATGCAAACACTGTGTTGAACGGCCACAAAACAAGCCAAAACGGCCATGCAAAGCGCTAATCACGACGGGTGCGCGAGATGCTGCGCTACTGGGCCGCGGGCGTCCGACGCAGTCAGATGTCCGGACGGAAGCAATACCGAAAGGAATATCCTGCTATTTTTTTTTTTTTGCAAGAACTGAGCAGTGGGCCAGTCCACACTGCAGTCGGAGAGAGAGATGGGCCAGATAAACACCCGGCCCATAAATATCACATTGGGCCTTGAGAAATCCCTGGGAATCCGTCCTTAAATACCCATGGCACAAGGAGGGAGGGGGCTAGGGTTTCGGCCCTCGCGAACACTACTTGATCTTATCCGAGCGACCCGCCCGGCGGCGCCGCCGCCGCCGCCGCCGCCTCGCCGCCGGCCGCGCAGCCACCGCCGCCCCCGGCGGCGGGAAGGAGGCGCGCCTCGGCGGCAAAGAGGCGGCGCCGGCGCCCGCGGCCGCCGCCGCCGGCCCGCGATGACGACTGCCCGCGGTCGGAGCGCGCGCGATGATGGCCGCGCGGGCTCTCCCAAACTGCAGCGAAAATCTCAACTTTTTTCTTTTTGCCTTCGTTTTCTTTTCCTTGGCGATGTGCTTTCGCATCGTTCGTTCTGTGTTCGTTTGGTTCTCTTAGGTTGGATCTTTCCTTCAGTTCTTGTCTTCATGTAGCGATCCTGGCTTCTTCGTTTTGTGTTTCTTTCTTGCTAGGCAATTTTGTCTGACAATGATCCGTGCAAGAACATGTTTTCTTTTTGTTTTAGTCAACATGGATGCCTTTCTGCTAAATGTGGGTTCTGAATTTGATTCTGAGCAATTCTCGTGAATTTTTTAAGGTGGAAATTTCGAATGCTGATGAAACGCATCTCACTCTAGCCAAACCTATTGAATCTGTAGTTGGTAGATATTCCCTTAACTCGGTGCAAGTATTTTCGAATCATAGTATCAATCCTCGCAGCTCAAAGTAGTGTGTTTAGCACCTTGGCACTATTTTTGTATTGGTAGTATCTGTCATCTGTCATGTACTAACTTGTGCTTTTCAATTCTTTCAAGCAGGGGGGTAATTACGCACAAATTTTACCAAGGTGAGCTTCGACAACAAAGAGCAGGATCAAGATGTCCTGATAAACCTGGATGAAGTTTGAATTGGATGCGTGGAGTGTGTTCGTTTGCAACTGGTCTGAATCAACAAGATGAGATCGTCAAAGAAGTGCTCAGATTTCTGCACAAACCGCTTGTCTTTAGCTTATTAGCTTTTATTTTCATTATGAGCGACAACTGCTAAGTGCAAATCCCATGTGTCTATTGGGGAAGCCGGTGTAATCAAATAGCTCAATTAGACTGAATTGGCTCTATTGTATTTTCTAAACTCTTCTATTCCATGTATCTTTACTGTTAAAACATATAACTAATTTTCTTTTCCACTCCTTTAATTCATCATACGGTGTGTGTGACGCGTTTAGCTGTGAACCTGAGGGATCAATTTTATACGATTAAAATGCAAGTGCGGCAACAACTGGTGACTTTGCAGCCTAATATTAAAAGGTAAAATTGCCAAAATACCATTATGAAATCTTCACTTTGCCAAAATATCACTCATGTGTGTATGACATGTGGGGTCCAATGTGTTTATGACATGTGGGAACAGTGGTATTTTGGCAATGTAAATTCTTCTATAATGGTATTTGGGCAATTTCCCCATATTAAAAACATGAAAGGAGAATTCTTTTTCAAGGTGAAACATTTGGTTATCCTTTTCGTCTTTTAGTCAAAACTTTTGCCTTGGCCCTTAGCATATCGTTTGCTGAAAGTCGCAAGCATAACATCTGACTCAGGTTTAGATGCTTATATCGTTTGCAAATAGTTGATGGTTGGTCAGTCGGATCAAACCATGGTTGGGCTCTGCTACGCCAAGAGCACTTTTTTTTTATGGAATAAGTAGATGCCCAATGCCAATCACAAATTCTATGAGCAATACAGATCGAAAGGTTAGCTCCAGCATTCCCAACAGCTGAAGGGTTTCTCAAAAAAAAAAACAGCTGAAGGGAAAAATGAACACATAAGACAGCTCAAATCTACAACCAGCACTAATGATGCATTACAACATGGTGTTCAGAAAATTGGCCATCCCTCTTCTATAATTTACTTTGAAAAAAGATACAAAAACATTAACACTTTGTCCTGCCAGTATATACTTCAACTGGACTAACAAATTCTAAGATGTCCGTCTTTTTCCTATGGAATAACTAATAGCAAACCTAAACAATTGGATTATACCGCTCCTTTGTTCAAGTCTGTCTCTTTTGTTCAAGAACCCACAAATGGAATATGCAACTGATGAGTCAGTGAATTGCTGTGTTAGATTAGCCTAAGGACAGGATACATACACCACCGCCCTGTTTATTTTGTTCCTCTTTCAGATCTTGAAAATCGTTTGGACCTATGTGCCTTCAGCCGGATCGAAGGCACCTTTCTAGCCAATGCTTGCCAGATCATCTGGACTGCATCATCCTTCTGAGACGGGTACTGATACTCGAAATGTTTATCCACCTCTTTGAGCCTCTTCCACATCTTTGTCCATTGATGCTTGTTGACACCTCTAATCAGTTTCATCAAGTAGCCCTCTTTGACAGCATCGGATGAACGAACAAAGATGGAGAACTTGGAATAGTCTAATGCATCCTCATAAGGGAGCTCAATGTCATCACTGATGATGACAGGCACACAATGGCTTACTATGGCATCAAACAGGCGATTGGAAGAAGGGGTGTCCCCAGCAATGTTTAGGCAAAACTTTGACGAGTGCATCCCCTGGCTGGCTTTGCTGACTCCATGGTCCTGGACACTTCCAAAGGAGAAGTAAACATCCTTTTCGTCTTTAAGCATGTAATATAGCTTCTGCCTGATGTTCCCTCCCTGAAAAAGCATGATGCAATATATTAACTCGTCAATCAGCAGTTGTTACAGACATAATATATGAACCAAAAGTTGTGACAAACAGACAGATTATATGGTTAAAACTAGTAGCCTGTGATTTTTCCATATATCTGCATCAGGTTTAAATATTGATTTGCACCTAACTGAAAGCATGTGTATGAACCATCTGCATAGACTATAACTATTTATTTTCGTTCATGGTTCGCATAAATTTGTGGACTGAATTAGCCTGTTATAATCTTTTGTTTTGACGGCATAGGGAACATCTGTATGCTTCAAATCAATGGACTTTAACATTACTATTTTAAATGTACTCTTATAGTCATATGAATCTGAATCAGTATTTTAAACAAAGATGGAAAGATTGAGAGTCGCTTGTATTAAATCGACTCGAGATTTTTCAGACTACATGTACTGCATCCAGAGGTTCTCGACAAAAGTGATGGCAGTATATTCTTTTTTTAGGAGAGGTGATGCAGCAGATTAATAAATAAAGGGCATCATATGAATAAGTCTGACCGCACTTCTACAACCACCATATTTCCCTGTTCAGGAGCAACATTTGACACAGCCAGATAAAAAGAACAGTTAGGTAATTACTATCATCAGGTTCAAAGCAAAATTGTGGCGATTTGTAACAGCATTATTGTGTGGCAAACAAATCAAATGTTTGGACTCTTAAAGAAATCATGAGTTCTGAACTAATGAACTTTGAACAGACAGAGTAATGTCTCTACCACCGCTAACAAGCTCAGTTGTCATATGTAAAGCATGTGCATAAGGTGTCCTGTCTAATAGGGCAAGTACTAGGTTCTCAACTGCATTGACTCACTCTAGGCTCACCAATTAGCATAGGTTTTCTTTCTTCATATTTTTCCAAAAAAATTTACCTGGCATAAGACTTCTTTTTTCACCATATAGTATATGCTAACAATAAGAAGTCTAAGCCTTTTAGGCATCACATAACAGGCAATGATTACCTCATGAAACCCAAGAAATTAATCCCAACATTAGCATTACCGAGTTATGAGTTTACCATATGGAGAGTCAAATAAGTAAGCACAACTATTACCTCCTTCCTGTAAATAGCTCCCCGGAAGTACAACAATGTCGGCCGGTCATCGAATCCTGCCGAATCATTCACAAACGTCTTGGCCATGTGCCGATATGGCGCAATGACATCCTTCTCCAAGCTGGCCACCCTAGGGTGGTACCTCCCAAAGTCTGAGAGCACGAAAACCGCTGGAAACAGCATCGACCGGGCATGAAGCAAACTGTTGGGGTGGTGCGCAACAATGACGTGGTCGGCACCACCTGACCTCTTCCACTCCGGCTGCGCCATCAGATACCTGACCAGCTTCTCCTGCAGGGCCTGGTCCCTGCTGAGCTTCTCCGGCGGCACGGCCCTGGAGTGGCGGTTGTAGCTGAGGGAAGCGAAGAAGGGCACGAACACGACGTCGGCGTCCCGGGAGTCGGCGACCTTGACGGCGGCGCCACACGGTGCCGCCGGTGAGGAGAGGAGGTCCAGAGTGAGCCAGTATTCGACGCTGTGCTGCTGGTTGAGCCCACCGGGGTAGCGCGGGGTGGCCCCACTACTGACGTCAGGCCAGACGACGCCGCCGCCCCCAGCCGGCGGCTCCCAGCCGAGGAGCCCGAAGTGGAACTCGGGGGGCATGTCGTACATGAATACCCTTACCGCCGCGGCGCCTGCGTCGCATCTCCCGGCGGCGGCGGCGGCCGAGCCGGAGGCGGGGTCGTCGGGGTGGCCGTTCTCGTCAAGAAAGGAGAGCTCTTTGCCACCGCCGGCGGACGAGGAGTCCACTCTGGCATCGGCGACGGAGAATTCGGCGGCCGGGACGGGGAGGCCGGTGTCCGCCGGGCGCCAGCGCGCGGCGGCGGCGGCGAAGAGGAAGATGGTGGAGGCGACGAGGACGGTGGCCGCGGCGAGCGGCAGGAGGAGGGTGCGGGCGCGGGGCGCCATGGGGAGTCATGGCCGGGCCGGCGGCGGAGGCGGAGGAGGGAGCATGGCGGATCGATCTGGAGGGAGGAGGAAGGGGAAGGGGGAGGCGGAGAGGCAAAGCTTCGATCTTGTTGATTGGTCTGGGTGGCCACTGGTGGGCGGTGGGGACTGGTGATGGTGAGGTGCCGCCATGGTTTTGTCTGGGCCGTCAAGGCCCGGCCCACGGGCCCAGGCCCAACTAGAAACCAGATATTCGACTCGGTGTGTACAGGCCATGTATGCTTCCCGAGAGGCTTATGGGTAAAAAACATTTCTTTTTTTTTCCTAGTTTATACTACTTACATTGATGTTTAGATGAGGTGAGATGTTTTTCTAATTTAGCACCCGCGCTTATAAGATGTTTAAAGATGTTATAGACTTTAAACACCATTGATATGGTCTTTGATGGGTAATCCTCCGAGAAGCTCATCGATAGCCCTTGGTGGCTTGGTTTTCTCTCAAAATTTGCAGGAGAGCTTTGAAGATTCTAAAAAAAATATCCCTTTGGTTAATCTAAAAAATATGCAAGAGCTCCAAAAATTCCAAAAAACTAAGGTTAGCTAGAAACATATTTAAAAATATATAAGTCAAATGTAAGTTGAGGAAAAACGAGTTTTACATTGAGTATTCGAAGGAAATCGAGCGAAACTCATCGTTCTCAAAAAACCAAAGGGGTAACCCTTCAGGGTTTTTTTCTTTCTGAAATTCGCAAGAGCTCTGAAAATCCAAAAATATTAGGGTTAGCTATAAATCATCATGAAAATATAGAAAACAAGTGTGAATCAAGGGAAAACAGGGTTTACATCGAGTATTATGAATAATTATGAGAAAATTGAGTGAAACTCGCTGTTGTCGAAAAACCAAAGGGGTACCCCCTTTGGATTTTCTCTAGAAATTTGCAGGAGTTTTGAAAATCCCGAAAAGCTAGGGTTAGCTAGAAACTTTAAATTTCTGTAATATCCGTAATATGCAAAATAGTGACATCTATCCAAAATAGTTTTATTAGGGTAGAGGAGCCGAAAATATCCAATAGTGGCATCTATCCAATTTTCACGGATTTATAATTGCATTCATGATAGATCATGTTTTGTAATAGTGAATGTGGGCATATTTGCAGTGGTATCTATCTATCTATCAATTAACTCATTCTTAAAAATGTATAAGCATCTTTATATTGGAAGATGGTTCATTTTGCTTGTGTGCTTAATCAATGACGTGGAAAGACTTCCAAAGTGCGTTGTGCATGTGTACAATGTAGTAGGCTTATTACAGTCTCGTTTTAGATGCTTTGCCTTGTTCTTTTCAGCGTATCGTACCGTTGCGTATTACTGTATCAAATTTTGTTATTTTTTCGACAAGTGGTATCAGAGCCAGGCATTAACCCATTTCAACTCCGTTATTTCTACACGTTCGCTGGACGAAGTTGTCCGTTGTGATGAAGTGGTCCGATGTGTGAGTTTGTTGGGTTTAGTCCCACATCGGTAATCGATGGTGGGGGAGCACGACTTAAAAGGTGGAGCCGTCCCTCACCTATTAGGCTAGTCTTTTGGGTTGAGTGGGCCCATGGCCATAGTCGTTGCTCCAGTTGGACCTTTAGGTCCGTTAAGACCTGGGGAGCCCTTTCTCTGCGTTTTGGCCCATACAAAGGCTGTTTGCAGCGAGTTCTAAATCCTAACATTATATAGCCTATATGTTGTGATAATTTGTAACGATTTTTTCGTGGTTTTTAGTTGTCCTTCCAAAGATCCTAAAACTATTTTTTAATAATCTTATAAGCTCTTTTTTAGCGCTCTCAAATTTGCTACAGTAATACGCCAACGCAACGATACGCTGAAAAGGACAACGCAACGATACTCTCCGATGTCCAGTCTATGGTACAGAGGTTCTATCCAGCACAGGACAAGCTATAAGCTAGGAGCCTCCCTTCCATCTGATCCCTTCGATCCCACCCTCCATCAATTGCCGGTCCACTGTTAATGGCCGCCGAATCGATCAGTAGCAGATCGAATAAGTCCTCCTCGCCATTGTGGCGATCGACCATGGCCGGCCGGAGCAACGCCAGATTGGACGCGAGCAGAGCCAGGAAAGAATCCATTCCCCAATGGCAGACACGGCGACCCCACCACTTAACCCCCCGCCCACCACCGATCACCGATCGATTCTCGATCGGCGGCTCATCGATCGGCGGCGAGGTTGGGAACCATGCATCGCCGGCGTCATCCGGGCCGTACGTAGCATGCATGCATGGCTAGTCGTCGCCGGCGACGGCGACGGAGAAGGCGGTGCATTCATGGCCGGCCGGCCGGTCGCCGGCGCGCGCGCACGTCGTATTCAGCGACAGCTAGCTAGCCGCCTCTTGCAGCTCGCACGTCGGCTTCAAGCTCACGCGTGTGCACTGCACACACCAGCTCGATCTTCCAATCGCAATTTATTTAATTTTTTTTTTCTCCGCGCGCAGACAACAGCTAGACCATGCATATATATGCATGTAGCTGCGTAATTATCTAAGCTATCCTCACATGCATGTGCATGCATCTCTTGGGGATCGATGCTTACGTTGTACGTACGTGGCCATGCATCGTGTGCAACTGTGCACTTTGAAAGAAAGGGACAATTATAGCATATAATTTATATGCATGAGTAATTCAAGTGCAGTGATATAGGAGTATCATTGGAAGGGTTGAATTCATGCTCATATTACTACAGAAAACGTCAACTATGTCGAGCGCCAAAGCCGTCAACACAAGCACACAAGCCGTCGGGATAGATTTCTCTCGACGGCGCGCCAGCCTTCGAGAGAAAGCCGTCGAGAGAGGGACGCTGTCTCGACGGCTCGACCGTCGAGACTACTTATCTCGACGGCTAAATAAAAAACCGTCGATTGTACTGCAGTGAATTCAGTGACGACGTCAGCAAACACCGCAGTGATGCAAGCGCGAAACTATATGAAACAGCATTAAATCCATTCCAATCCATGCCAGCTATGAGCTTCTGCGCAGCGTCGGACAAACACAAACCCATAAGCTTTTCCGATTGTCCGTCCATGCATATGTGCTCCAACGAATTGAAAGCCAGCTAGCTAGCTAGCTCGCCACACTCACTACCTGCAAAGTACAAATTAAAGGTAAAACAGGAGAGAGAGAGAGAGAGAGAGAGAGATAGATCAGAGAGAGACCATGATCAGCTCAAGATCCCAACTAGGACGATAATCAGAGCTGCCAAAAGCTACCGGAATGTGACATCCAACGATATATAACCCAAGCGTCGCATGCAAAAGCAAAGCTAGCTAGCAGCCACACTCCAGCTCAATCAGGCTGCTACTTAATTGCACTGAGGGCCTACAGCATCCACACATGCAAGCTGATGGCTGTGGTCGATCGATCGTGTGGTGTTCGTGCATGAATCATGATCTCATGTCATGCATATGCATATGCATATATGCATGCAGCTGAAAGGGAAAGAGGCGCCACCAAACCAGGAACCAGGCCGGCCGTTGATGAGATCGATGGACATACCTGGCATGAATTAAAAAGGGTCTTGATCCTCCTCGAGGGCAGGGCACATGGGGTTGAAGGGTACCACTTGGCCCGTGCTCGTGCACCTAAAAATGGACCTGGCCAAACTTTTGGTGCTATCCTTAATTAATTAATTTTTCGGTTTAGCTTTTGCACAATATAGATGTGTAGATATATAGGCAATTTAGCTAGCCTTTGACATCTTAGTACATTGATATAACACCTTGTATCGAAATTGCTTAATTAGAGACAGACACGTACCCTTAAGGCATGTAGGATATATATAGTTGTTTGTACTGCATTCTATCATGTCACCTATGGAGATTATATTACCACAAACAACCCTAGAGGCTACAATATGGACCTGGCCAAATTTTGGAGGTATCCTTAGTTTTCGTATTGGCTTTTGCACGATATAGATGCCTAAGCAATTTAGCTAGCCTTTGACATATCGTTGATCGATCGATATATATAACACCTTGTCTCAAAATTGCTTAATTAGAGTAAGACCACCTTACCACATGTAGACAGTTGTTCGTACTATTCTATCATGTCACCTATAGAAATTAATACCACACAAAAAACCCTAGAGGCTACGGTATGGATCGGCCACCTTAGGACTATATATGTTTCTAGTATTCTATTGTGTCATCTATAGGCATTACTACAATTAATCCTATAAAGCTATAGTGATATAGATACTCGTTTAATTTATCTAGATTATATATTACTGTATAGACAAATTCTTTACATTTGTTCCATGTCTTGTTTCCTGTGGAGTGCATGATCCAATTCTTTATACACATTTTCTCTCACCTACACCGCCTTATGTTCTATGTGGTATGATTTTTAGACATTCAATGTTATACAATTTTTATGTCATATATACTATATATTGTAATATACGGCGCAATATAGAAAACCATTTACTCTCTCCATATCACAAAACCACGTTTTGGACATCGACATGGTACGTCTTCAAAATACTGCTTTGACCACTGATTACCAATAAAGTTTATTTATACAATTCACAGCAATACAATTTATTTATACAATTCATAGCAATACATAATATATAATATTATGAAAGTGTTTTCAGAGACGAATATATATGCATGATTTTCAATTTAAAATA
Source organism: Raddia distichophylla (assembly GCA_005191435.1). Classification (NCBI taxonomy): domain Eukaryota; kingdom Viridiplantae; phylum Streptophyta; class Magnoliopsida; order Poales; family Poaceae; genus Raddia; species Raddia distichophylla. The sequence goes on along the minus strand of SPJY01037268.1, from coordinate 3,193,425 downwards.
TTAAAACTTTAACTTATGATAATTCTAATTGCTTTTGTGATATGAAGGGAGCAGATGACTTAATACTTTTTTTTAGACACATGACTTAATACTCGTACGTATGTCATACATGAAGCAAACCACGGCCATGCATGGACAGCAATTGAGACGATCGATCTATGGAGATGATCATTCCCTTTTCCCAGTACACGAGCTGAAGCTGCTTTGTTGCTTTCAGTAAATCAGCTGGATAGCTGACAGCCTGACAGTCGATCGATCAGAGAAGTATATATGAATATATATATCTCACCCTTTTGAGCAGAAGGATCCCAAACGATTTATCAACATATATAATAGTAGTACAAATAACAGGTTAGATTGACGGAGATTTTTAACAGAATTATAAAACCTTAACACCGACTAGATTAGCTTAATTCATTTTAAACCTAAGTTGTGTTTGGCAACTAGTTGAATTCGTCTAATGCGTTTGGCTGAGTTGGTGGGATCAGTAGATAGGGACATGATAACTTATCCCACCTTTTTATGTGCTAGCTAGCTAATTAATTTAGGTACCGGGATTAAATGTTGTTTATGGTAGCAATTTAATTCTAATTAACTTGGGGTGTTTGGCGGTTTAAATTCATAATCCACCCCTTAACCCCGAATCAACAACGCCTAAATGAAATAAAGCAAAAGAAGCTGGTGACCTGGTGTAATTCCTTCCAGTAAAATCAATCAAAGGCATGAACTAAATAGCATGACACGGCAGATTTTGTATACTGAAAATGAGAAAAAGAAAGTACAGGACTACTATAAATTACTGAAAAGGGACTAATTAAGCAGAAAACCATACATTGATCATCGGGATTAGAGATCTTACACACCTAAATTAACTGTATTAATCCCATTCATCTAAAAGCGCACTCACAGCAGTCATAAAACTTATATGTCACACACATATATTACATCACACACAAAACAGAGAAAAAATGAAAAGTAATTATTACTTGATCCATGTACCATCGAATCCACGTACGCACCAAATCATTTCAATGCCCCTGTTCATCATGCTTATCTACTCGCACGCCCACACGGCGGCGATCAGCGGCGCCGGCGATCGCCGGAGGTGGCGGAGGAGCAGTCGCACTCGGCCCCCGCCTCCACCTCGCGGCGGTGGAAGCTGCGGTGGCAGCCGCAGGCGGCGCAGAGGAGCGCGGCGGCGGTGCCGTCCGCCCCCGCCGCCATGAACTCCCGGCACCCGTCGACGGCGTGCCCGCCGATGGCGGCGGCGTGGTTGCGCTGGCACTCCCTGTACCTCACCGCCGTGCCGCCGTCCTCCTTCCTCCCAGCCGGCGCCGACGCCGGCGCCGCCGCGCCATTGGCGTGCGCCTTGGACGCCGGCCGGCCTTGCTGCGGCCCCATGGTCGGCGCGCACGTCTTCTCTCGCCGGCGGCCGGCCGTCGATGAGGAAAAAAAGAGGATTTTTTTTCTTCTTCTGGGGGAGACAAGCGAAGATGGAAGAAGGGACGCCATGGCTGCTGGTACTTATACGAAGGAGGAGCCACGAGATGGGTAACGTTCAGAAAACCGACGGGAATAAATCGTGAATAGTGAACCGTCCCAGCATTTGCTTTCACAAATCATTTGATTCTTTCCTAAGAAAACCATTTTTTTTTCTTTGTGGAAGCCAAAAATTTCAATGCCACAGATATATGGTTAGCATTAATTACATTCCCCTGAATATCTTGTTTGTGATTCCATGGATCTATGACATTTATATAAAAATTAAAGGCTATGATTTGATCCATTCGAAAATAAGACATAGTTTTTTAATACATTAAAAGAAGAGATAAGCACTAACATCCTACAAGAAAAGAGAGGAGGGAGCGGGAGGCCACGTGGCTTGACTAGGGATCTCTCCGATTGTTATTGACAGGGTCGGTGACGTGTCGCTAGGTTAGGATATCCTCCTAGATTCTGCCGATGAGCTGTGTTGGTGTCACTGTTGAAACAGGTACCTCTTCCTCTCCTTTCATATGTTCCAAGCTGTGTAAATCATGATTCCATTGAAATCCCTCCTACAAGTTTTCGATTGGTTGACCGCCACTTGCATCCGCTAGGCGCAAAATCACATAGGGATAACACATCGCCACATCGGGTAGTAGATTCAGGGAGAATATGAATGTCGACAGACGAAATGGCAACGGAGGCAATAACTGCATAGGGGTTATGCGGGCTATTTTTTTCTTTTTGACAAGGCCACCCTTTACGCGTGAGAACATCAGTTGTGTGGATGTGCCCGTGGCTCAAGGCCCATGACACAAAATTGGACAAAGTGAAAAGAAGGTTAAAACATGCCTTATAAATCATTGAAGCATAGCATGCCTTATAAAATGTGTGCATGCCTTGTTTATTTTGTTGTCATTTGCTCGCAAACAATTTGCCTTATAAAATGTATCATGAAGAAGGAACAAACCTCACATTAGTTTTTATGAATCATGTGTTAAGAGTATTTGGTTAATGATCACAGTGATGCCTAGCTTATTCTGATTTTTAGAAACAAAGTGTTTTTTTTACTTTTGGTGTATTTTGTTTGCGGCTCTCGTTACTTTACATGTTTTTTCTTTTCTTTACTAATGGATGTTGTTGCGTTTCCTTTCATTTTCTTGGAACTGTTCTTTTTTAATGGTCACGTTGGCGCATTACGCATGAGAGCTAGTTTGGTTGTTATCCCTGTTGGTAGTGCTAAAATATTTGCCCTTGGAAAAGCTATATCTTATCTTGTGCTGTTGCTACCAAAAGGCAACTGTAGTGGCAGTTTGGTGACCAATGTTATTATTGTTAAGGACCACCATGACCAACAAACTAGCATTTTAAGCAGGTCCATTAGTGGACAAGATTTGATCTGAATTGACTTGACGAAACGTCTTAAGCATCTCATGGGTTATTAGATTGAGACTCCGCCCGATTGCCATCACCGTGACAGGTTTCCGTTTACTGACATTGACGCCTTGACAAAAAGAAATTAAAGGGAGGAAAAGGGGAAGAAAAGGGCAGATCCAAGCGTGTCAAAATTCAGAGATTAAGTGGCTGGTGCAGAAGAACTCAGTGGTACAAGGGGAGGAAAATTCAGGCATGAAAGGAGGCTTTCTTGGATCCACACTTGAGGTTGGATTGAGAAACACTCCTCTCCAATTGACTCTTCGGCTCCTCCCCCATTTGCTGCTTGCTTCTGGCATCTTTCATTCTATTTTTTCTCCAGGGAGACGTGTGACCTACATGGAACTATTGCTCATGTGCCGCAATCCAATCAGGTCACCGACGAAACGATCGATGGCGTTATGATGCGCAGCTGTATGATATAGGTACATTATTTGATCCGAATGGAGGCAAAGCACTGCACTGTAGAGCACCATTGGGTTGCCAAAACGCATTGCCTTGCATTCGCGTATGGTTGTCCCATCTGGCCACATCTTTGCAAGATCCAATCATGCCATGCCTGAAAAATCACCTATGATCTGTCTCATACCTGAACATAAGCCGTAGCTTCAGGGTGGTTCCTCCATACTTGGCAAAGAACACCTACTGATCGAGTGCAAATGCAGTTAGGGTTGAGGTGTGATATGCGAAAGAAAGACGCAGAGAAAATCTTGTTGTCAAGCTGAGAGATCTCTTCGGGGAAGAGGAAAAGGATGGCTGCGCTGCAGCTCCGACCATGGCGACAAGAATACAGAGAGGTCGTATTCAGCAGCCAAAACTTGTCTTTCTATAGTGGAGTTGGTGATAAAAATATATTTTTGCCTGCTCTCTCAAAAAGAAGAATAGATTCATGTCGCCGGTGCTCCATTGACAAAAATGGCACAGATTGAGATTGTTACCTTGCTTAGCTATTTTTCGTGCTGAAATGGGAGCATATTCCTAGCAAACAAGCATCCCCATGGCAGGTCTTATGATTTTATTTTATTTTTGTCAAAGACATGTAAATTAGCTTACAATTTTAACTGAACTTGACCAAAATTAAAAACCTTTGCTAGTTGGTTTTTTTTACCCGAGGATAGCTTCATGTACATATCTACAGACAGGTCAGCACAGCTGTTTCTGAGGATTAATTCTAGCAGACATCGCTGGGAAAATGAACAGAAATATACTGGTGACAACTGAAGTCGTCTTCTTGAAAATTATAGTACTAAGGCCCTATTATTAGTACGGCAGCATTTTTGTTCCCTATGATAATTGGGGGAAACTAGAAGAGGAATTGGACAGAGTCTTGCATTAGACTTCTGAAAATCAATGCTTTTGAGTCCTAAGTTGCCTAACATATGTCACTGTCCCTGCTGAATAATCTTTCGGTTCAGCTCTATAACTTAGTATGCACCTGCTAAGAATTAGGGTGCTAATAATCTTCTCCAGAAATTCAGTACAACACTTAAGGCCATATGCGCTTGATAGTTGTCACCATCCCAGTTGTGACAAATATGCTACTCGCTATCATCGTTAACAATAAAGGAGAGACATAATGATGTGCTTATGCTAGCAGTACCTCACAATCTGCACTGACACAGTCATCACCAAATCTTGGAAAAGTTAGCCAAAGTACATGGGGATAAATGGGTTTCCCAATTGCCAAGTACTAATCCTGAGTAAATAGGGGCTCAATTTGTTTGACCTTGTGATGAAGATCCAGAGCAGGGGGCCTACCATCTGTGTGTGGTGGATAATGTGATGGTATTAGGCTAACTCCAACAGTAATCTCTAAATTTGGCCCCCTATAGCCTCATATACAGGTTTCCTCTAAAAAAATCTCTCCCTATATTTTCTCATTTTCAACAGCATCCCTTATATGAAGAATTGTATAGGAGAAGGAGATAGAATCCATACATATAAGGGAATGAATAACAATTCTCTATTTTATGGAATGGAATAGAAAATGTTGTTGAAGCACATAGAGGAAGAATCCGTCCCACATTTTTGGATAGAGGGCTTTTTAAAGGAGCCTGTTGGAGAGAGCCTTAGGCTCCACCCATCAAATCATATCAGGGAACAAGGATGGGGGCATGCCCCTCTTAGTGAGTAGTCACTTGTGGTCGGCGGCGGGGATGGCCACCCCTCTTAGCGAGTAGTCAGCTTAAAGAGTCCACCGAGCCGTGCAGGGTGCTAGCGTCGGCCTGGGGTGTGAGTGTGTCTGTGTCTTTCTGTTCTCGCCTGGTCAGCCACCAGGCTCTCTTTAAGTCTTTGTAAACTTCTTTCCTTCTTTTATTGAATCAGTCAGCGTAAGCTGACCTTAAAAAAAAGGATGGGGGCATGCAGGCTTAATTTTTAGGGTTCATCAACCCCTGCAGGCCATCTGCCTCTGCTGGCCGCCCTGATCAGTATAATGTCTGTTTTCAGAGCCACCGGCTCACTGGCTCACTGCCATGCCATCATCAATTCATCGAGCACCATATGATCAGCACCCATGAAAGACGAGACGCTTCGCCGCCGCCGCTCCGATCGCCGTCACCGGAGCGCATAATTAGCTTCTGAAATCTGAATACATTTACACCCCTCCTCTGCCTGACAAACCATGCACTGTTCTTGAGAGGGAGATATATCTGAGGTCCCCCTGGCTAAATGCGGGTTCATGGTGGATGTGGGGAATATGAACACTGAATGGTCATCGGCAAGTGGTTGCGGATTGGCTGGCATGGTCGCTTCCCCCATCTATGAATGCTCGACAGCCGACCGCATCCACCTACGTGACAATCCAATCCATCGCTCATGGCCTGCAAGATTGCAGCAATCGCAAATGGAAAATCAACAAAAAGAAGCAGTTTTGCATCACAAACTTGCAATCCAGGCGCCAAGATCACGAGAATTCGACGCAAATTTGGGATCTTTAACACCGTAACACCTTGCACGAGTGGTTGTGTTTACCGGGAGCCGTCAAATCGGACCGGAGGAGAAGGGGGTGTGTGGGGGGTAGGGCCGCCGTGTTGGCCACCGGCGAGCGGATCGTTTCCGGCGCGCGTCCAATCGGCCGCCGCTTGTCGCGACACCGGCGAGCGCTGATTTGATTTGTTACCGAGTAGGCGGCCATTACCGTGGACCGGCGGTGGACGGGAGGCCGCGAATGGGAGGACGACAGGTCGACGTGGTGAGCCCTCCGGTGGTGGTATAAGTAGCGGCGTCCATGGCGGCCTTCCTCCCCCAAGCTCCTCCCATCTCTACTCGCCTTCTTGGCCCTTCGTTTTCTTCCTCCCGCTGCGGCGAGCATTGGCGGCAGGGTGGGAGGAGGCATGGGGCCGCAGCGGGACAGGTCGGCGCCGGCGAAGGCGTACGGCAACGGCGCGGCGGCGGCGGCGGCGCGGGCGAGGAGGAAGGAGAGCAAGGCGGTGAGGTACAGGGAGTGCCAGCGCAACCACGCCGCCGCCATCGGCGGGCACGCCGTCGACGGGTGCCGGGAGTTCATGGCGGCGGGGGCGGACGGCACCGCCGCCGCGCTCCTCTGCGCCGCCTGCGGCTGCCACCGCAGCTTCCACCGCCGCGAGGCCGACGCCGCCGACTGCAACTGCTCCTCCGACTCCTCTGACGATCGCCGCTGAACGAAGCCGGCGGCAGATCACGGCGATCAGCAGCAGCCGCCGCCATTGGAATGATTCTGTGGGTGGGTGGGTGGATGCATCGATCCCGAATTCGACGGTATATTTTTTTCCATCTTTCTTGTCTGGATTTCGGTGAAATTTCGTGTGATTGTAACATATCTGTGTGACGTGTTCTACGCCATGTAACTTGTGTGCGAGGGATTATAGATGGATGAGATGAACATCTTATATTAATTAATTAATTAATCCGTCGCTGATTTTCTGCTTGATTGATCAGTACTCCTCTCTTGCGATGTACTATAACGTTCATCTCTCTCTCTATCTATCTCTGGTTTGTTTTCTCCTCTTCAGTAAAGAAATTAGCTGCAGTAGCATGTAGTTCACTTGATGCCTTTGCTTGATTTTACTTAAAAGAATTACACTAGCTTTTTTATGATTATTTTCACTGATTATGCGATTATATCAATGTATCCTGTCGCTAGCTAGCCCTGTTGATGGTTCATCATTTGGATCCTCCTGCCCTCCATAAAAAAGTCCAGCCCTACCCATACATGTCTCTGGTCAACTGTTAGCCCATTCAATTGATTTCTTGGTGCCATGGAAAATATTTCAAACTTATGGCTTATTATGCTAGTTGACAATGATCAAGGCATGCCAACGACTCGAGATGATATGAATGGAGTTCTTTGCTAATAATGGCTGAAAATTTCATAATCGGCTTTGTGTGGGATAAATTTATCCGAACCTTGTTGACATCTTATATCCTTGCATGTCGGTGTTACGTCGATTTTTTGTAATTCAGACCATAGACTGTGACACTGTGTACATCTCCAGATATGTAGAGGCCGGAATCATTCCCATTATCTAAAAATGGCTTATTATGCTAGTTTCTCTCCAAGCTAAATGTTTAGGCTTCTTTTAGCTGTTTTTACATCTCTCAAAACTGTTTCTCAAGATTTAAAGAGAATGTTCGAAGCAGATGAGTGTTAAGCTAGACTACAAGAGATTTTAAAGATGGTTCACTTTATTTATATTATTATTAAGAAATTTTTAAGGTGGTTTTATCATAGAAAAAGAATATATTAAAAAATCAAACTAGTTTTTTTTTAACTAAATAAGCCCCAAATTACTTTAAACACGATATTAATCCTTTCGACGGAGGGGTAGAAACCAAAACATAGACGAAATTAGAGGTCTCTAAAGATCAATTCACCGGTCTTTAATCTTGAGAGGTAAAGATCCAGCAGTGAGTGGAAATGAAGGACGAGCTGAGCTCGATGAGAGAGCCCAGGGCACAGTGCTGGATGCACCTGTTGCTGTCGAACGTGGACGTTGGCCGGCATCATGCTCGATCACTGCTGTGTCAGCCTGTCACACACACGCACTGCTGCTTCTTCCAGCTCCAACCTCCAAGCTCCAAGCTGTGCTCGTACTGCCAGCCAAACGCCACCATGCATGCCTCCTCATCCTATATATACACTCCATTGTTCTTGACGCTAAATAATCTCGGCCTATTCAAGGGCTAGATAATCTCGTTTTCAGAAGGCAGGGCATTATTTGCTTCGTCTGGGTTGTTTCGAGAGCTTCTCCTTTTCTTTTTCTTTTTCTGATGTGTAGCGTAAAACTATCTTTTTTTTTTATGGCGATTAATTTGCAGTGGTATCCGTGTGATTAATACTTTTCTTGAAAAACCAGCGGACGAACTGTTGAACCAAACCAATGAACCATGTATTAGGGAGCGGCTTCGGCACAGGCAAAAGTTGTCTGGACCGGGCGCGCGTCTCGTTCAGGCCCAACCATCAGTGAGCTCGCGGCGCGGCCCAGACAACTGGGTTCGAGCAAAACCGATACATTAAGGAGGAGAAAGCAGTTACAGTGGTGAGAGGTATATATATGTTGTGTGTTACAAGGAGGATGAACTGAGGGGATAAGATACATAGGAAGAGCAAAACTAAACTCCACAGGAAAGAAAAACATAACTGAACTTAGCAAAAGCCACAGGCGGCTGCAAGAAGGTAGCTAGGCCCAGCTCGATCTGCGCTCTGATCTACATGTGCTGCTCGATCGTGATTAATTAAGGAGCTAGGCATTAAGCTCGACCGTGTGCACGAGCGGGCGGTGGGCCCAGATTAATTAATTGGCATGCGATTAGCATGCTAGCCAGCTGCAACTGCACAGTAGTCCATGGCCGTGTGGTCCGTAGCTGGATGCACACCGTGGACCTGCCATCAACTTGCATGTTCTAGGGTCATTTGGAATTTTGAACTACAATCCTTAGGGAGATTTAGGGATCCAAACGGAAACGAAGCAGTACTACTATGGTAGTTTCCAAACAATACCTCACTGTAGTACTCCACAGAGGTGGATCTACGGTGTTAGTGCCGCTATCATGCGACATCGGTGCCTTTTGGATATTTTTTTTTCTATTTCTACCTTATTAGTATATATACGTATAAACTTATAGTTTGAAGTTAAAAATTAGTGATTTAAGGTTAAAGTGACCCTGATGACCCAAATGGCGCATTTTCTTGGATCCGCCCACTCTGTACGGATCATGCATGGTCCCATACTAGTAATATTGTATCCATATTCGTATATCTTTTTTTGAGTATGGATATATAGTCTTGGATACGGACACAGATATCATTTTTTTTACATTTGACAGGGCATCTGCCAAATTCCATTAATCATAAGGAAGCAAAAGTATGCACGTGTAGGAGACAGTAGGATAGGCGTAAGAATTCTATTTCGCAATGCTAACCAGATGAGGAACTTGGGTTTAGGCTCTGCATTTGCTCTCCACGCAGCTTCGCAATGCTTGTCTTTCACCGAACCTAAGAACTGCATGTTAGATGCCAACTTTCATGAGTATTTGCCACCGGAATTGTCAGGCACTCCTGCTTGTAGATCGATAGTATGAAGAGAAGAAATGATCATCTCCAAATTCCAATGGAAATGATCGTGCTGGCTCTAAAATGCTCCAATCCGAGTTGTAAGCCCAGCTCTGTTCCTGTGCTCCCAAGCCTCCCGAAGCCACCTGACTCTCAGTTCTTGGCCGAAAGTTGCGAGGTCTTTCAACTTGTATACCCTCAAAATGCTTAGAGCATGGTCAGCAGCACCTTGATCAGCTGGCCTGCATCAAGTGTTGAATGATCGCGCGCTCGCCAGATTACTCGCGCCCGAGCTCCCGCCCGCCCGCTGCTGAGTGCAGCGTTTGAATCGCGTGCGCACTCCCGTGTTTGGATTACTGTAGCTACAATGTTTTCGAGAGGCTGCTGGGGATGCTCTTAGAGCATCTCCAACAATTGTGAAGAAATCTTTTAGCGTGTTGTGAAAATTGTAAAGAATTTTTAGAGGAACGGATAGAGGGGACATCAATATTGTTCTAGAGAGAAGATACAGAGGAGCTGTTGGTGATAGCTCTTAGCATGCAAACCTTTTTCCAATCGACTAAATATATGCCCCTTCACTCGTCTGAATTGCCTCCCCAAATGAAATTCTGACTCGGCTTGACAATTTGTTCCATGGCCCAAGAGCTTATGCGAAACAAAGAGGGGTTGTGTCGGCGACCACCCTAGCCCTGCTTGATCCAGCGTAGCGAACACATGCCACCGTGTTGTTGTGTTGTAAATCCTTGTTACCTACGTGCATTCTAAATCCCGTTGGAACATATTCCTCCCCCCACAATTTGTTTTTAAATTTCAATAAAATCATGCATGGCTGGCACACCAATTGCCTTTGGGGGTGTTTGTTTCAGCGTTCGGCGCCGTTGCGTTGCGTTGCGTCGCGTTCGCGTGATTTGAACGCGCGGCGCACGCGCTGGCGAACGTGATGCGCGGTCGAAACAAACAAGGCCTTTGTGTATATCACATTTTTATGAATTTATTTTTCATAATACTGTAACAAACATGATAGTTCAGCGCGTGCACCCCACGACACACCAATATGAGCTTAGAGCATTCCCAGCAGGGGCATCAAATTTCCCTCTATCGCTACAGTAGTTGCTACAGTAACCCACGCAGTGCAAATTCCCTCTCACATGCATCAAATTCCCTCCTGCTGCATTTGAAAAAATTTGAAATAGAGGCCTTTTTGAGGGGTGAGATGGGGATGCTCTTATGGCGTTAGAATAGGACAGCCAAAATTTAAACATAGTGTGTACGGAAATGAAATCGTGGATGGCTTGTCCGGCCCGATCCATGAATGCCTTGTCGGGCCGAGCCTGGGAGAGATGCGAACGGGCCCTAACTGGGCTGCGTCCGGCCCGTTTTTCAGGCCCAGAGATTTTCGCCTCGCCTTCCGGTTTGAACTTTGAATTTGAAGTACACACCTCTGCTGATGCTCGTCTCAAAACCCTTCCATTCCTTCCCGACGGCGCGCCGCCTCCGCCGCTGCCGGCGCCATGCTGCTCCACCTCCGACGAGGGCTTACCCCGTCGCTCCGCGCCACCTCGCATCCCACCGCCGGGGCGCTCTCGCGCTCTTTCCGCCTTCGCGCTCTCCTCTCCACCTCCCCCACCGCCCCATTCTCCGTCGAGGAATACCTCGTCGCCGCCTGCGGCCTCACCCGCGCCCAAGCGCTCACGGCGTCGGGGAAGCTCCCCAACCTCACGTCCGCGTCCAATCCCGACGCCGTGCTCGCCCTCCTCGCCGGCGCTGGCCTTTCCGGCCCCGACATCGCCGCCGCCGTCGTGTCCGACCCACTGCTCCTCCGCGCTAGGGTGGACGACATCGGCCCCTGCCTGGCCTCCCTCCGCGACCGCCTCGGCCTTTCCGCGCCCCAGGTCGTCCTCTTCTTCAGGGCCGGCGGCGCCACGGCTCTCCGCTCCGGCGACGTCGCCTCGAGGCTCGAGTTCTGGATCCCCTTCTTCGGCTCATTTGACAAGCTCCTCCCGGCGGTGAGGAGGAATAGGCGGCTCCTGACGGCCAGCCCTGAGACGTGCGCCAAGCGGAACATCGCACTGCTTCAGCAGTGCGGGCTAAGTGTTTGTGAGATTGCCAAGATGACCACCAGCTACTGCCCAGGACTGCTCTGGCTCAATCCAGAGCGAGTAAAGGAGCTCGTGCTGCGTGCTGATAAGCTTGGTGTGCCGCGCTCCTCATATGCCTTCAAGTGCGCGTTGCGCGTAGCCAGCAGCTTGTCCCAAGACAAGCTTGCAGAAAAGATGGAGTTCCTGAGGAGCACTCTTGGACCTCTTGGTTGTTCCATGGAGAAGATCCGTGATGCTGTTTGCACCAGGCCAGATATTCTATCACAATCCAAGGAGAAACTTCGTCGCAACATCGACTACTTGAGGACCACCTTTGGTTTCTCCGATCACAAATTGAGCGCTATGGTCTGTCGTATGCCACAAATTTTAGAATTGTCCGAGGAGAAAATTCGCCACAAAATCGACTTCTTCAGGACCCTTGGTTGCTCCCAGGACAAATTCAGCATTATGTTCTGCAAGATGCCAGGAATCATAGGACTCTCTGAAGAGAGACTTCGCTGCAAAATAGAGTTCATGGTATCCAAGGTTGGATTGGAGCTAGAGAACATCGTGGATAGGCCTCGTATAACTTCGTATAATGTATGCTATACGAAGTTATTACGCATTTGAAAAAATTTGAAATAGAGGCCTTTTTGAGGGGTGAGATGGGGATGCTCTTATGGCGTTAGAATAGGACAGCCAAAATTTAAACATAGTGTGTACGGAAATGAAATCGTGGATGGCTTGTCCGGCCCGATCCATGAATGCCTTGTCGGGCCGAGCCTGGGAGAGATGCGAACGGGCCCTAACTGGGCTGCGTCCGGCCCGTTTTTCAGGCCCAGAGATTTTCGCCTCGCCTTCCGGTTTGAACTTTGAATTTGAAGTACACACCTCTGCTGATGCTCGTCTC